>JANAVB010027156.1:0-24213 GCA_029216955.1 Iris pallida
GGATACCTACTCAGGCATCGACAACCACGTGGCGTTCCTGGGTGATACTGAAGTAGGATGTCAAAATCTTTCATCAACTTTAGCCATCTGTGCTGTCTCATGTTCAACTCCTTCTGAGTGAACACATACTTTAAGCTCTTGTGATCTGTGAAGATCTTCACCCTCTCACCATACAGATAATGCTTCCACAACTTCAGAGCAAATATCACTGTTGCCAGCTCCAGGTCGTGGGTAGGGTAGTTCTTCTCATGGGGATGTAATTGCCTAGAAGCATAGGCAATCACCTTCCCATGCTGCTGTAAGACGCAACCCAGCCCCTTCCCTGAAGCATCACTATAAATAGTGAAACCACCTGATCCTGAAGGCAATGTCAGAATCGGAGCTGTCGTCAGCCGCTTCTTCAATTCATCAAAAGCTTCCTGACACTCCTCTGACCAAACAAACTCAGCATCCTTTCGGGTCAACCGAGTCAACGGCTCTGCAACCCAGGAGAAATCATGCACGAATCTCCGATAGTATCCTGCCAGCCCCAGGAAACTCCTGATCTCTGCAACTGAAGTCGGCTGCCCATGCCTCAACTGCTACAATCTTGGGGTCAACTGAGATACCATCTCCAGTCACCACATGCCCCAAGAAGTCCACCCGATCCAAGAAGAACTCATATTTGGAGAGCTTTTCGTAAAGCTGCTCCTTCCTGAGAATCTCCAGCACTATCCTCAAATGCTCCTCGTGTTCTCCTCAGTCTTGGAATATATCAAGATATCGTCAATAAACACCACCACAAACGGATCCAGATACTGGTGGAACACCTTGTTCATAAGGTTATAAATAGCTGGTGTATTGGTTAGCCCAAACGGCATAACCAAAAACTCAAACTGCCCGTACCCTGAAAGCGGTCTTGGGAATATCCTCCCTCTTCACCTTCACCTGGTGATATCCCGACCTCAGATCAATCTTGGAAAATACCCGAGCTCGCTCAACTGGTCAAATAGATCGTCGATCTGCGGCAGTGGGTTGTTCTCGATCGTGAGGTTGTTGAGTGCCCTATAGTCAATACACATGCGTACTGACCTATCATTCTTCGGTACGAACAACACTGGTGCACCCCATGGCGACGAACTCGAGCGGATGAAGCCCTTGTCCTGTAGCATCCACTTGCTTCTTCAGCTCCACCAGCTCGCTATTGTTCACCCGATAGACATACTGAGAGATGGGTTCCGCTCCTGGAACCAAGTCTATCGAGAACTCTATGTCTCTGTCTGGTGGCAATCTCGCAACTCCTCCGAGAAAACATCCACATAATCTGCTATCAAGGGGTGTGGAATCGTTTGCTCCTCGACCGAGACTCCACAGAAGACTCCGCTGCTCTGCTCTGCCTGACGTCTGGAATACTCGAACTCTGGCTACCCCGTGCTCTGAAGAGAACTCTACCCCCTCTGCAATCAATGCTGGCGTGGTGCCTGCTCAACCAATCCATGCCTAGTACTATATCGTAGTTCGGCAATGGCATTACAAGGCTCACCTCCAACTCACGGCCTCCCAAAACTACTCTCCGACCCTTACAAACATCACTCACGAGGATAATGCCACCCCCGATCGTGATCTTGTAAGTCCTAGGCAACGATTTAGCTATGATACCATGTCTAATCGCAAAAGATACTGATATGAAGCTATGCAAAGCACCGAAATCGAATAATGCAAATTGGACTGGAGTCGAGTAGAATCGAACCTGCAATCAGCTCTCCTATCACCTCTGCATCTCCAGCTGCCATGGCAAAAGCTCGCCCCTGCTGGCCTCCCCTGGCTGCTGCTGGTGCTGGACAAACCTCTGCTGCTGCATCGGCAGGGCTGGTCCCCTCTGCTAGCCTGCTGGAGCTCTGACTGCTGCTTCCTGGACTGCTCGTCCCATGCGGCAGTCCCTCATCTGGTGGTCTGCTGAGCCACACACCAGGCACTGGCCCAGCCTCTTCCGGCACTCATTGAAGAGTGCCCAGGCTTCTTGTAGTAGGCACAAGTACCACCCTATCTCTGACCCTGTTGGTGCTGCCTCGGCTGCTGCTGCTGATGGACTGGCCTCTGCTGTGATCGGCTGTGGCTGAAACTGCCTCAGCTGCTGGTGCTGAAAGTGGGGCCTCTTGGCCTGGCCTCCGCTGCTGTGCTGCCTCCAACTGGGTCTCTCCCCCTCTTGAGCCTAAGCTCAAGATCATCCTCTGCCAACAAGGCTCCCGTCAAGATCTCCTCGAACGTAGCATCCCGGTTGCCCTTGGTCAAGGACTTGACCTCCTTGACTAGACCCTTCTGAACCTCTGGGCCTTCGCCGTCTCGCTCAAGCCCTCTACAAATTGCCGAGGCGGCCGAACTCCCCGGCATACTCCTCCACTGAGAGACTCCCCTGGACCAGGCTCTCGAACTGCGACTCCAAGGCTCTGAGTGCTGAATCTGGGAAGAACTTCTTCTTGAAGAAGCCCTTGAACTGCTCCCAAGTCTGCCCAGCTACCCCCACCCTGGGGTCTGACTGATACCAGGTGCGAGCAAGATCTCGCATCCGGCTAGCTGCGGCCTCGATCTGAAGATCTGCTGGAATCCTGGCCAAGCGAAGATCTCCTCTATATGCTCGATCTACTCATCGGCATATAGGATCCCCTCTCCCAGAAAGTCTCTGGGGCTCATCTTCTGAAACTGCTCGATCCCCGGTGTCCTCGGCTGCTGAACCACGGTCGAGCTGCGACCGTCGTAAGGGCCAGCTCCATGCCTCTGTCCTGTCGAGCCTGCTGTCGGTCCATGAACTGCTGGAAATACGCGAACATTGAGCTGCGTCCATGTATCCTGTAGGCGGTGGCTGCTGAAAGGGATCCTTTGGAATGACCGGGTCCTGCCTCCGAGTCGGTGGATGCATACCCCTGCTACGGCTGCCGAGGTCTCAATACGAGCAGAGGTGGCAGGAGCTGCAGTCCCCTGGCCTCGCTGTACTGGCTGAGAGGTAGCAGTCCCCTCTATAGCATCCTCATGAATGGCACGCTGTGATCGAGTCTCTACCATCCTGAAGATAGACAAACAAGAGTATCAATTTCTGAGAAAGAAGCGAAATAACAAAGGTGGACAGTTAAAAATTCAAAGGATCAGCTGACAATAAGGATTTAGATGGCAATAAAAGAATTTTTCCTAAAGTGATTGAGTACTTAAAATAAATGTCCTATATCCTACTGCAGGCTATAGTGATACCAATTCGAATACCACTACACTTCTAGCCTAGACCTGCATGGGCCACCACTAAAAATGTATCACGACCCGCACCCTAGAGTAAGGGCACGAGACGTGGGTACGTCCAGCCTACGCCGCAGTGTCGCGGTAGAACGCTGTCCTAGGTCAGCATACATCTAACAATATATATCTAAACAGTTTATACTCCCCGAATGGGGGTGACATAGCAGTAATAAACTCAATCACAACTAAGGAAGAGATAGCACGATATGAAATAGAACTCAAGAAATAAATAGATGAAAAGTAGTCTAAGATAATCCCAGCAATATCCAGAAGTACATGGTCTCAGATACAGAATGAAAGAATATATACAACTCTGAACTCCAAATAAAGTCTAGCTAAAACATGCCTCAAGACTACATAAAAGATAGATAAGCCTAACTAATCTAGTCTAGGCAATCGGGGTGATATCCTCAGCTAGAGCTGGGTCCTCCTGAGGGTCCAGCTCGCAGGTGTCATCTAAGGCTGCCCCGTAGTAAGTATCCAGACCAGCCTCCTCCTCGTCCTCTGTAATATTTTCAACAGGTCCAGTCAGGACAGGAGCGAGCACAGTACATCTCAACAGTTCATAGCAGTTAGAAAATATTTATGCAGTAAAGTAAGATACAAGTACTGAAAGAAGTGTAGTATGTAAATAGAGAGAGAAAGCTGTAATAGAAATATCTACTATAAATAGAGAGCTAACATGTGGCTAGTGAGTCAGAGTACAATATAGACATGTAAATGGCATAGGAGATTCTGATGCTACACTATGGAAGAGATTCTGATACTACACTACTTGGATAGTATTCACATGTCTACTTCTACTCCCCGTACCCCCAATCAGTACACAAGGATCCAAACAGGTTATGTTATGATTCTATGTAATAGTCCCCGAAGGGTGGTAATCCCCGAAGGGTGGTACATAGTAGTCCCAAGAATGGGGATTCTAGGAGATTCTAGGATACCCAGTAAATGATAAGAGATTCTAGGAGACTCTGTGATCATAAGAGTATATGTCACAAGTGATCGAAGAACCTGTGAAGCATAGTGATACGACATGTAAGTGAAACGCACAGAACATGTAGTACCCGATGCTCCCTAAGGATAACATCTCAAGTAGGGATCCGTATAGTACCAATCCGTGTGACCAACGTGACAGTACAAGTAAAGTAATCTACTACAGAAATAATTCTAACAGGATATGAAATGATCAGAGAATGTACTCGCCTAGTATCTGAGTGTCCACTATGAAAGTATGTCCGAGGAGTGGTGTCTGGCTCCTAATCAGAACAGCACAAGTCACAACAAGTCCAAAATGGTAAAATGAAATCCTACTATGCATTCTACATGATTCTAGGTCAAACTAGGCCAAAGTCAACTCTTGGTCAACTCCGGTCAAACTAGGTCAACTATGGTCAAACTAGGTCTAACAAGACTAGGTTAGCCTAAACTAGGTTTAGCAATCTTGCTAAACCCTAACAAGCCTATAATAGTCTATCAAGACTTATATCCAACCATGCTAGCCTATAATAAGTATTTACATACCACAAGACCAACACAAGCTATTTACATTCAAGCTTAACATATATATACACATATTGTATATAGGGCATACATTAGATATTTAGGCATAATACAACACATTACATATATATACATATACATTACATACATATGTATACATACTATACATACCTACATTTAGAAGACTAGGAAATATACATTTATATATAGAGAGAGAGGGAGAGACAAAGGCTGTGTGTGTGGGTGTGTAATTAGGTAGGCAAGTGTGTGTGTATGTAAGGGAGGTAATGTGTCAAGTGACTGTGTGAACAGGAAAACAGTGTTTACAGATTTGTGTAAAGTGTCTTACATGTGTGTACATGAAAGGGAGAGAGGAGGACTGTGTGTGTATGGGATATACATGAGTGTGTGCAAGGGAAAAATCTGTGTGTGAAGGGTGTGTGATAAAGAGTGTACAGGAACTACAAAAAAAATAGTAAAAGAGAGAGAGGAAAGTGTGTGTGACAATATAACTGGACTTTGTGTGTATAGAGGACAGTGAGAAGGAAAGGAAATCAACATCAACACAAATTCAGACTTTTAAATATCAAAACAACTCAGTAACCTAGGTATTAATATCAACCAAATTCAGATTTGAGTCTATAAGACTAAATCCCAGGTTGATACAATACTGGAATCACCCTTAGCTCATGATAAACACAAAATCAGTTTCAATAGTTCAAAATTTTAGAACTGAACTATAAGCTACAATTTGAAGTCATTTGCTCACCAATGAACCCAGAAATTTACACACAAGTAGTTCAACTATAGGAGAGTAATTCCAGGAACTTAAAACAACAAGTTAACAGCATTAAAGGGTCCAAATTTGATGCCAAAGTTCATGAATATAAACTGGAAAATCTGTTCATAACATGTATCAGGAAGAAAATTGGGAAAATGAGTTTAACCAACCAATTCGACCTAATTTACTAAACTAATGGTTGGTAACCAAAATATATATTATATATGTGTCCCACAATGCAATGGTGTCCACCCAAGTGCACACGACGTGTCCAGAACAAGGAAAACTCAAAACAGACACAACAGTGCACTGTCCAGTGCACTGTCTCGTGCACACGTGCACTCGTGTCGTGTGCACGACACAGGACACTACTGTGTCTCGTGCTCGTGTCAGTAGGTACACCTAGGGTCCAGCTAAGTGTCCAAGCACCTGTACTGAGTCCTAGGGTGTCGTGTCTATAGTAATAGGGCCGTATCAGTGTCGAAAAACTCGGCCTGGGACTGACAGTGGCGACCAGTGCACTGTCAATAAATCCTTCGACACGCCACGTGGGCCCACGAAATTTGACACATGGCTTGTCAGTGGGTGCCCCGAGACTCCCCCAAAATCTTGTATCAAGACTCGCCGTGTCGTGTCCGGCACAACCCCCGAACAGCAGGGGATCCCTGTAGCGTGTGCGCGCGGTGTGCGGCGCGTGTCCAAGCCGTGAATTCGACACAAACCGATACTATAATTACCACAGAAGATTAGAAATCAATAATAAATGATAAAACTTAATTTCCTATTTAAAAACTTTCCACAAAACCAAACGAAATGCCCTCAGTGGCATTTCGACAAACACCTAGTCTATATCCCTAATACGTGTCCAAATAGACACGAAACTTATGGAACCTGACACGATGCCAATACAAACACTTAGGGGACCCCTAGGGCTTCCTAATCATGAAGACAAAACGAAATTTCATGGAGAAATGAGAAAGTTACCTATTCTTGAACTTTCAAGAAAATCCCCAATCAATAGCTCTTGTCTTGATGTCCCAATCCACTCAAATCACATCAAACTAAGATGGAACCTTAACAACAGCAAGAATAGGTGTATTATAACCTAATGAAAAAGATTAGAATGAAAAAGGAAGAGGAATGGAGTTCTAGGGATTAAAATACAATAGGAAACTAACCTTCTTGAACTTTGAGCTTTCCTAAGAAAGGGGCAACCCTAGATTTTAGAAGAGATTATATAGTGGGGAAATCCTAGGTTTAGCTAAGGTGGCCGGCCAAGTGTAGACTAGGGCTAGGTTGCACTAGGTGGCTAGTCCTATTAGGTTAAGTCACAAAATGACTTGTGAAATCACAAGCCATTTCTCAAACCATTTAATTCCTAATCTCCTCACTCAATTTCTAATGAACTAATTACCACTAACTTAAGTCATGCTAGGTTAGACTAGAGTCACATAACCTAACCAAGTCCATACTAACTAGGGTTAGCTTCTAGGTTAGTCTACAAGGGTCAAGACTAGACAAAGTCAACCTAGTCCAAACAATTCCAAAATAATTCCTAAAAATTCCCAAAAATTCTAATAAATTTAAATTACCCCAAAAATGACAAAAATACTCTCACACTAGAAATGTGGTAGTGACAATGAACGATAATGTTCATTCTTGTTTTATACTCTTCGTGCGGATTGAGATATAGTTTTGTCTTGCCATGATTAGGCATCTTACCATAGTATAGACAGCTTATACGTATTCAAGTTGGGCTGGAGTTCGCTTGATACGTAGCTGGCTTGCGCACGCACTCGTATCCAGAAAAGCGGGTGCGGGTCATGACACAATGTTTGCCCCTGGCTTGGTTCCTGCGCATGAGATGAGCCCAAGTTACAGAAGGACTTTGAAAAGTGACTCATTCGTGGCGCCGGAGCACCTGAGTCAGTTCTGTATAGCTTGTCGTCAGCTGCGCACATTATTGCCAATGCATGCTTCTGACTTGCTAGTGGCATAGCACATTGAGCGCGCATGCACGTGTCGTCTTCGACTTCTTCATACTAGCCCTTAACGGTGTATAGTACTAACAACCCAAATTTGCCTTACCCCCGTGGGCAAGTAATCCTATCAAATACATAAGATCTTCCTTGCGCTTTAGGCTCCATGCGCGAGAGAGGTGTTGTGCCTTTCCTTTTGCATTGTGCCCTCGACTGGGGACGCTCAAATTGGGTAAGGTAATCTACGCTGCGCTTCCCAGATTCTTGGGCTGACTGAAGAGCAACAGTAAGAGTTCGCTCTGGCCCCTTGAGTGTGCCCAAGTCTTTGAACATTTAGGGCTCGTCCTCTTCAGCCTGCTGCTTGCATAGTGGTCTTGGGCACCCAGGTGCGACAAGTCTTCTTCGGCTTTGCTAGCCGTTTCGAGGGACTCGCACTGCCTTTAGAGAGCAAGTCCTCAAAAGATTGCTGGTCTAAACGAACGACCATCATCTTTTGAGAGGACCCGAGCAGTTTGTTGTCAGATTGCGTCACTACTTTCTCGTCAGAGGAGAAGAAAGTCCCCAGCAGAGTCGCCAGTTTGTTCGCCATAAACAAAAGTTATACGAACTTTTTGTATTAATCGAACGAGAAGATTACAAAAGAACTCCTAAATAGAAGATCTAAGTACAAGTTGATTCTGGAGAAGTGTGACGATAGAGATCGAACACTATAATGGTTCCTTTACTCTGTTGACGATCTGACGATGAGAAGAACTTGCTCTGACTCTCTTGATGCCTGTGGGTAGATAATTGATCGGGGTTGCCAATCAAGATCCAAAATGAAGGAAAATTCTTTCTATTTATAGATTGATGGAACGAGCTACCCATGCCCGCATATGTTATGTACGCATGGGTTTTTGGCACGCAGGAGCGCTGCACACGAAGATAGGGCCGAATTTGTTGTAACTGCACTATTGAGCTGCGGATGAGCTGACATACGACATTTGTTGAGATTCGCTTGTTGCTGAGATGTTGGCTGGTTGGCACCCGTTCATAAGTATGACTGAGTCAATGACACGTGATGCATGCACATTGCTCAAAGATTTCGCTCTGTTAAAACAAAATAGATTTGATTATATCGGAGAGGCACTGCGCTCTTGTTGGCTACGTGGCGTTATTCGACTAGTGCTATGCTTGTAAAGGTTGCGCTTGTTGGAGATCTGCTATGGGACATGCGCTTTGGAGTGATTGCGCTTTTGCGTTCTTTGAAGACAGTACTCCTCGATTGACTTGACATCAAGTATTGTCAGCTGACAATTGATAGCTGACATCCGATATCTGACATCTATGCCAATCATGCCATAAATGCTGAAGTGATAGCATGGGGTGCTTGCAAGGCTGCGCCTTTGAGGCAAGGCTCCAGGAGGCTGCGCTTTTCAGCAACTGCGCCTTTTGGAGGCTCTTGTGTTCCTTTAGGCTGCGCTTTCAGGGATGCACTTTTGGAGTCATTTGGGTCAAACTCTTTAATTTATGCCGCTGTGTGGGGCTCGAGAAGTGATAAGTTTGACTTAAGGACTTAGTCAGAAAGATCATTAAATGAGATTCATTTCCATGAATACGAGGTTCATTCAATTAACTCGGAGCCTTTAACTGGCTGCCACTTGGCGCGTGGGTTTGACAATACGCATCATATAAATAGGGGTGTTTTTAGGGCATAACCCTTTCGTGCACCCCTCTTTCCCACTTCATGTCAGAGATGACACCGTACCCCGATGATTGCGAGTCTTTTCCCTGGCTAGTTTGGCTGAAATTGTGTCAGTCGTGGGCTAGGATTGCATAACTCTTTGTTCAAGGAAGTGACGAGTTTGATGAAGGAGTTTTTAAGATAAACTCAGCTGACTATGGACAACGTTGTCCCTATTCATGCAGCATGCTTGTTGTGTTTTGCCTCAAGACGACGTCGAGTGCCAAGATGTTGAATATAGGGTCTTGGATTGATTGCCATTTCAAACTCTATTCAATCAGTGTCTAGGAGCTGCACAGAGGAGCTGCGCTTTTTTTGGCCTATATTGTATGTGCAGAGGAACTTTTCTTGGCATACATTGTATGCTACGTTTTTCCTCACATATATTGTATGTTATGCTTTTTCTGGCATACATTGTATGTTGTGCTTTTCTTGGCATATATTGTATGCACAGTAGGTAGATAGCTTATTTATGTAATCATGAACATTAATGAAAACTCTGTAATAGACTCCCACTTGTATTGTAATTATGTCTATCATTGAAAAGTATCTCCTTTATGCGTGTTCTTTTCCAAAATATGTACTACACTTTTTTGATACTGTATTGTTTGTATGTATGTGAAAAGTTTGATGTGCACAACAGTTTGTGGTCCACTTCTTTTGTAGGCACTGCGCTTCTTAGCTCATAGTGAATTGTTTTCATGCTTCTACACCAGCAAAGAGAAGAATAGAGAAAGAGATAGATGAAGGAAATATAGTAGAAAGTGAAAAGAGTGAAAGAAAGAGAAAGAAAGGAAGAAGTTATATAGGAATTGGGGTTTAACCTTAGCCACTCATCATGCCAAGTCACCAATCCAAGACACCAACAAATCCTAGCCATACAAACTAAACCAAGGGACCAATAGATAATAGGTTAGCCTAGTCAGCAGGTTGATTGGGTATTCTAATTTGTAGATAGTTTATTATCAGTATACTAACAATATACCATCTGTTTAGTAATTTCTGATATTTGGGCACTTTCTATACACGGGTCCTAGTAAAAATCTAGGACAATGCCCAAGGTATAACTATGGGTCTAAGGTAGTCTCCCGTATTATTATCTTGTCAAAAAACCGAAATACAAAACCATTTGCATAAGTCAATTAATTCGTTTAAGTAGTCGATTTTTATACAGGCGATATGCTCGTACGACCCTTGATACCAAATCAGAAAAATCAATAACACTATAAAAGAATCTTATATCAGATACGGACATTAACAATACGAGTACGAGATACTGTATCGAAACTAAATACATGATACAATACCCATAGAAATATGAAAACATGAACGAGAGGACAACGAGTAACAAAGGAGCGTTGATATTCAACATAGCAAGGAGACGAAATGAGACAATCGTACCCAAGGTGAGATTAATTATCTTTCATCTTCTATGTTTTATTTCTATACTTTATTTTCATGAGGAGCAACTTGTATTACCAATAGTTATTCTACTCTCAGAATCTTGTATTTGTATGCCCATGTTATTCTTTATTGGGCTAATTCAGACATATATATTATTGAGTAGTCAACTGTAATATATTATGTTCATTTTTGTTTACATTATTTTATGCATTGAGATATATAGTTTAAGGCCAACAAAATGATATGGTTGTTAGAACACCCAACCTTAGACAAGTTGCGTATTGAGTTGGACTGAAGCCCACTTGATACGTAGTTGGCTAATGCCACGTGGTTCGATCTTCCGTATTTCAGAGCAGACCATGACAACCACACCTCTCTTGGCTTAGTCCTTGAGTTGAGACCACTATTTTTTCTTTTCTTTTTCTTTTCTTTTTCTTTTGAGATGCCCGACGATACGCACGATACTTTGTGCACATTGCATTACATGTCCGTTGGGCCCACTACCCCCAACTCCCACCAAATAAATGGAAGGAATAATACGCTCACGTGGCTTGTCACGACCTGCTCCCGAATAATCGGACACGAGTCGTACACGCCCAGCCTTCGTTGATGGACACGACGAAGTAAGCTGTACAATACTAAGGAAAACTTCAAGTCACAATGTAATGTAAATAATCACAGAATCTATAAATGTCCCAGAAAGATCACCAATATCCATCAAGTCAATTTATACAATATTATCCGGAGACAAATCCGATAAAATAAAATACAATAATGAAATCAAAATACAAAGTACAATATCCAGAAAAACTAAATGAAATAGATCCTGCAATATCCAATGATACCATCATGTGGCCTCAAGCTCACCTACAACGTATCATATCAGAAAAAGAGCAAAGTACAACCCCGACAAGAACAATATACAATGTAATCTGAACTACAGAGTACAAGGTGAAACTAGAGTACGAGAACTGAAAATGAAACTATGGTACCAGAAATGAAATACAAAACTGCAGGCAATGGATGCGACAATCAATATGCGAAGACAATGAACACGACAATCAATGAACAATACGATGAACACCACAATCAATGCAAGTGTGACCTTTGTGAAATATTAACCTAATATGTGACCGGCTAAGGACCACAATCCACAATCAATCAATTCACAATCAATTCTACAAGATCCGGCTTAATCGTACGTGAGGTGTACGATTAGGCTATCCACAATACCTATATTGGGTGTGGTCACACAAAAGTTAATATTTCTCCCAATTCCCGTAATAAACAATGACTCACAATGCAATAACAAACAAGGACGATGCAATCATGTGTATCACGTGTCCGATATGAGAACATGGCACATGAATGTAAGACAGAAATAAAGTAAAAGGTCGAGTCAGTGTACTTGCCTTGCTTTGGAAGCACAGGAGTAGTACTGCATGGATGTATGCCACATGTTATATATTTGGGTACAAGTTGTTAGGGTTTTAAAATAAAGATCATTAGCTAACAATTACTAACTAGATAACTAACTATCTCTAGTACTAACAATATTTTAAAAAAAACTATATATATAACTTTATCCAAATATTTTAAATATTACTAACTAATTACTTGCCATTTATACTAAATAAGAAAGGAGTTTAGATTTTTATAGCAAAATATGCAATATATACTTTATAGCAAAATTAGATGACAATATTATTATATTTAGAAAATATATACTGGCTTTAAGAATAATGACTAGTAACATATTTTTAAACTATATTGTAGCTACAAAATCATTTATTAGAAAATAATTGCTATCTTACATATACTTTTTGGAAATAATTATAGACAACATTTCTATTAGATGAAATATCTTATTATTTAAAAAATATAAACAAGAGTTCAATTATTTGCTAATTAAAATATTAGCTAAAAGATACTATTTATATTAACAAATCTAAACATTAAATCTAGTTAATATCACAGAACAATGTATAACTAAATACTAATTAGAATTTACTAATAAATATATACACTTATTATACTAATAAAATAAATTGATAATACATTAACTATCACTAAAATCAGTCTAGCCCAGGGATCAGCCCAAAACTCTCATCCCAAAAAACCTTACTGTTGCTGCTAATAATTCCTTTCTGGCCATAAACCCCCAAAGCCCAAGCCTATCAATCACTGCTGCAGAAATCCTTGAAGGAAAGAATTAAGCCCAGCATTTAAAATACATAACCCAAGCCCACCTCGCTGGTTCAGACCAACCTTCAACTGATACACATTCTCCATTAAACCCAGCCCATATACCAATTATTATTAATAACCCCTTCTAATTTATTCAAGTCCACTCGTGGCCCGACGTAGCCCATAACCAAACACCCTAACCTTATAAACTCTCTCAGCACTCTCTCTCCTCACATAATTCTTCTCAGCCGACAAGAAGACCCAAACTCATTTGCTTCCCTACAAGAAACCCTAACCCTAGGTTTATCTTCTCCACCCCATCCTTCTTCTTCAACCACTTTTCAAAAACCCTACTCTATTGTTCTCCCTTTCCATCACACAGAGTCTTCTCCTCACTCAGTTTAGGAAACCCTAACCCTAGAAATGACCCTCATCTCCTCATAAAAACCCTAGATCATCACCTTCTTCTTCCCTATGGCTACAAAGAACCTTAAGATCCTTCTTCATACTCCACACGAAGTACAAACCCTAACCCTAAATCCTCAAATCGAAACCCTAGAAAACAAGAACAAAGGGGGTTCGAGAGATCGATGAAGAAGCTCACCTAGGCGGCGGGGCCGTCGATCCACGGCAGCGCTGCGGTGGTCCAATCGGCGGATCTGACAGTCGACGACAAGAACTCGTCTCCGAAGGAGCAGCTCGGTCCACGAGGTGGCCGCTCGAGCTACGAAGAGGCAGCGTGTCCCTCGAGGACTGGTGTGGACTCCGAGGAGACGTGTTCGATTTTTAAGGAAGGTACGAAGATCGAGACTCGACGGAGGCCTCTGCAGTGATGGCGACTCGGTGGCTCGATCTGAGAAGTCTCCGGTCAGCAACACGTCCCCGTGCTCTTCGGTAGGCGGATCTCCAGTTGACGAGAACGGATCTGGACGACGGCTCAGCGGCATAGCTCGTCACTCGAGGAGTAGCGCTCGGCTCTGTCGACGTTGAGACCTAGCACTGGAGAGAGGCAGATCCGACCATGGCGAGGAAGATCTGAACCGTCGGCAGCTCGTAGAGGTCGGGGCAGATACTCCGGCGAGACTATGATGTCGGAGGATGGCGGCGCTCGGCCGGGAACAGACAGCGAGAAAGAGAGAGAATATGGAGAGAGAAAATGATGTGTCAGTGATGATGTGACAGTGATCAGAAATTTGGGAAAACGTGTACAGTATATATAATAAAATATTGAGTGGCACAATTGTAATTAGATATAAATCTAGGGGTATAGAACAGTGTCTGTAACTGATTTGCTAATAGACTAACATAATTAGTTATAACTACCATCTATAATTAATAACTAATTTAATAACTAATTACATGATTCTTAACTAACAATTAATCAGGAATTAGATAACTACTAGCTAATTAAACTAGCACTCAATAAATTTTCTTCTTATTAGAAAAATTAGCCCAAAGCCCACACTCAAACCTGGCAGGCTTTACCATAAAGTCCAACAGAAATTATAGCCTAAAAACTTAATTTAATCAGAAGCATACACTAGCCCATTCATATAGACATTTGAAACTATGACCACAATAATCATTAATACTAAAATAAACTAGGTTAATAGTTACCATTCCTAATCTATAAAAGTTTAATTAACTAAGAAATATTAATTCAAAATAAGTGATACTAATAACCAGTTTACTTAAAGTAAAATAAGTAAAATCAAAAATTTCATTTATTCGACCAAAATAGAACTTTCTAAAATTTGAAATTTCAAGGAATAAAATCAATAAACAAAATTAGTCCTTATAAATCTAATTCAAAATTTTAACTAAGCAAAAATAGAATTACTAACAGAATTATTTTCGAAAAGCGGATATCGTATTAAACTAAGATACTTCCAAATTCAAAATCCATAAACGATTTACGGAGTTACAAATCTACCCCCTTACAAAAATTTCGTCCTCAAAATTTCAAAGGTTTTGTAGAGGTGTACAAAATCAAACAAGTTTATCAATAAAGCAACAAAAGACAATTGGTTTTATTTAGGTAGTAAAAAGTAACAACGACCAACAAGTGGTCACAAGATAATATGAAAGACTGTAAATGCAAAAAAACTCAGAGACAAGCCTCAAAATAGGTAATACAAAGAAATCTAGCTGCTACAAGCAAGTAAGGAAGATAACGGTCCGTCCGACTGCGCTCCCTGCTGCTACTGATCCTTAAAGGGTGGATCCTCCTGCTGCAGCTCTGGTGCTGGTCCCTGACGAGTCAAAGCTGCAGGGCAATCTCTCACTTGATGAGTGGCAGATCCACAAACCAAGTACTGCCCTAACTTCTTGTGGCATTCCTCAACACGGTGTCCCAGCCTCTTGCAGTATGCACAAGAAAAGTATGTCGGGGTATGGATCTATTTCGAGGATATCGGAGCTCGAACATGATGATGCTGATGCTGAGGTGCTGGCCGCTGAGGTGGCCTCTGCTGAATGTCGGTCCGCTTCGGTGGACCCTGGGAACTGCTGGCGCCAATGTCTCGGTCCTGCTTGAGCTTTGGGTCCATCTCTTTCTCTACTCCCTGAGCAACTTTAAGGATGCTCGCATAGGTAGTGGCCTGGCTGATTGCCACTGCATGCCGCAACTCTCTGGTGAGGCCTTTCTTGAACTTCCAAGCCCTCTCCTGTGGTGTGCAAACTAGGTTTTCTGCGAACCTGCTGATTCGGGTGAACTTCGATGTATACTGAGCCACGGTCATACTCCCCTGCTGCAATGCCTCGAACTGCATCCGAAGCTCGTCCCGCTCCACATCTGGGAAGAACTTCTCCTGGAACAACAATTTGAATTCTTTCCATATAACTTGGGGTTCAGCCAACTGAGGCTCCTCTCTTTACCAAGCTCTAGCAATGTCGAAAAGTCGTATGCTCGCAACTTTGAACTTCAGATCATCTGGAATCCTCGCCATCTTCAATGTCCGTTCGGCATTTTCTAGCCACTCATCTGTGTAGACTATCCCCTCATGGTCCCAAAAATCTATCGGGCAGAGGTTCTGATAATCTCTGGCGGTCCCTAGCCTCGGCGCTGCTGGTGCTGGTGGTGCCGACGGAGCTGGTGGAGCTGGCTCCCTGACTTGGAGCACGTCCATGATCGTCTCTCGGAACTGCATGACTTGGTGGTTCTGTGCCTCCATGAACTGCTGGAATATGGCCATCATCTGAGTACCGTCGAACGTCATCGTCGGAGGAAGCGACTGAGACGGAGGCGGTAAAAGCTGCTCCTGCGCATCGAGTGCAGGCTGCTCGCTAGTCCCTGCATTCTTCGTGGCGACCATCCTGTAATAGAAAATAAATCGTTGATTGCTATGTCCTAGAAAATCATAAACTAACCTAGAAAAATCATAAGTAAAAATCAAATTTAAATAACAATAACCAAAAACCATTTTCCCACGAATCCTATACTGTGATGAGTTTTCCTTAGTTTCGCTGGTCCCCCAATAACACTTTATTGCCTAAGTGTCATTAGGATAGACATGCATGGGCCACCAGTAAAAATATGTCACGAGCCGCTCCCGAATAATCGGACACGAGTCAGACACGTCCAGCCTTCGTCGATGGACACGACGAAGTAAGCTGTACAATACTAAGGAAAACTCTAAGTCACAATGTAATGTAAACAATCTCAGAATCTATAAACGTCCCAGAAAGATCACCAATATCCATCAAGTCAATTTATACAATTTTATCCGGAGACAAATTCGGTAAAATAAAATACAATAATGAAATCAAAATACAAAGTACAATATCCAGAAAAACTAAATGAAATAGATCCTGCAATATACAATGATACCATCATGCTCCATGTGACCTCAAGCTCACCTGCAACGTATCCTGTCAGAAAAAGAGCAAAGTACAACCCCGATAAGAACAATATACAATATAATCTGAACTACAGAGTACAAGATAAAAATAGAGTACGAGAACTGAAAATGAAACTATGGTACCAGAAATAAAATGCAAAATTACAGGCAATGGATGCGACAATCAATATGCGAAGACAATAAACACGACAATCATTGAACAATACGATGGACACGACAATCAATGCAAGTGTGATCTTTGTGAAATATTAACCTAATGTACGACCGGCTAAGGACCACAATCCACAATCAATCAACTCACAATCAATTCTACAAGATCCGGCTTAATCGTACATGAGGTGTACGATTAGGCTATCCACAATACCTATGTTGGGTATGGTTACACAAAAGTTAATATTTCCTCCAATTCCTACAATAAACAATGACTCACAATGCAATAACGAACAAGGACGATGCAATCGTGTGTATCACGTGTCCGATATGAGAACATGGCACATGAATGTAAGACAGAAACAAAGTAAAAGCTCGAGTAAGTATACTTGCCTCGCTTTGGAAGCACGGGAGTAGTACAGCATGGATGTATGTCACCTGTTATATATTTGGGTACAAGTTGTTAGGGTTTTAAAATAAAAATCATTAGCTAACTATTACTAACTAGATAACTAACTATCTCTAGTACTAACAATATTTTAAAAAAACAATATATATAACTTTATCCAAATATTTTAAATATTACTAACTAATTACTTGCCATTTATACTAAATAAGAAAGGAGTTTAGATTTTTATAGCAAAATATGTAATATATACTTTATAGCAAAATTAGATGACAATATTATTATATTTAGAAAATATATACTGGCTTTAAGAATAATGACTAGTAACATATTTTTAAACTATATTGTAGCTACAAAATCATTTATTAGAAAATAATTGCTATCTTACATATACTTTTTGGAAATAATTATAGACAAAATTTCTATTAGATGAAATATCTTATTATTTAAAAAAATATTAACAAGAGTTCAATTATTTGCTAATTAAAATATTAGCTAAAAGATACTATTTATATTAACAAATCTAAACATTAAATCTAGTTAATATCACAGAACAATGTATAACTAAATACTAATTAGAATTTACTAATAAAATATATACACTAATTAGAATTAAATACTAATAAAATAAATTGATAATACATTAACTATCACTAAAATCAGTCTAGCCCAGGGATCAGCCCAAAACTCTCATCCCAAAATAACCTTACTGTTGCTGCTAATAATTCCTTTCTGGCCATAAACCCCCAAAGCCCAAGCCTATCAATCACTGCTGCAGAAATCCTTGAAGAAAAGAATTAAGCCCAGCATTTAATATACATAACCCAAGCCCACCTCCCTGGTTCAAACCAAACATCAACTGATACACATTCTCCATTAAACCCAGCCCATATACCAACTATTATTAATAACCCCTTCTAATTTATTCAAGTCCACTCGTGGCCCGACTTAGCCCATAACCAAATACCCTAACCTTATAAACTCTCTCAGCACTCTCTCTCCTCACATAATTCTTCTCAGCCGACAAGAAGACCCAAACTCATTTGCTTCCCTACAAGAAACCCTAACCCTAGGTTCATCTTCTCCACCCCATCCTTCTTCTTCAACCACTTTTCAAAAATCCTACTCTATTGTTCTCCCTCTCCATCCCACAGAGTCTTATCCTCACTCAGTTTAGGAAACCCTAACCCTAGAAATAACCCTCATCTCCTCACAGAAACCCTAGATCATCACCTTCTTCCCCATGGCTACAGAGAAACTTAAGATCCTTCTTCATACTCCATACGAAGTACAAACCCTAACCCTAAATCCCTAAATCGAAACCCTAGAAAACAAGAGAAAAAGGGGGGTTCGAGAGATCGATGAAGAAGCTCACCTAGGCGGCGGGGACGTCGATCCACGGCGGCGCTGCGGTGGTCCAAGCGGCGGATATGGCGGTCGACGATAAGAACTCGTCTCCGAAGGAGCAGCTCGGTCCACGAGGTGGCCGTTCGAGCTACGAAGAGGCAGCATGTCCCTCGAGGATTGGTGTGGACTCCGAGGAGACGTGCTCAATTTTCAAGGAAGGTGCGAAGATCGAGACACGGCGGAGGCCTCTGCAATGATGGCGAGTCGGTGGCTCGATCTGAGAAGCCTTCGGTAAGTAACACGTCCCCGTGCTCTCCGGTAGGCGGATCTCCAGTAGACGAGAACGGATCTGGATGGAGGCTTAGCGGCGTAGCTCGTCACTCGAGGAGTGGCGCTCGGCTCTGTCGACGTTGAGACCTAGTACTGGAGAGAGGCAGATCCGGCCATGGCGAGGAAGATCTGAACCGCCGACAGCTCGTAGAGGTCGGGGCGAATACTCCGGCGAGACTACGACGTCGGAGGATGGCAGCGCTCGGCCGGGAACAGACAGTAGGGAAGAGAGTGAATGTGGAGAGAGAAAATAATGTGTTAGTGATGATGTGACAGTGATCAAAAATTTGGGAAAACGTGTACAGTATATATAATAAAATATTCAGTGGCACAATTGTAATTAGATGTAAATCTTGGGGGATAGAACAGTGTCTGTAACTGATTTGCTAACAGACTAACAAAATTTGTTATAACTACCAGCTATATTTAATAACTAATTACATGATTCTTAACTAACAATTAATCAGGAATTAATTAACTACCAGCTAATTAAACTAGCACTCAATAAATTTTCTTCTCATTAGAAAAACTAGCCCAAAGCCCACACTCAAAGCTGGCAGGCTTTACCACAAAGTCCAACAGAAATTATAGCCTAAAAACTTAATTCAATCAGAAGCATACACTGGCCCATTCATATAGACATTTGAAACTATAACCACAATAATCATTAATACTAAAATAAACTAGGTTAATAGTTACCATTCCTAATCTATAACAGTTTAATTAACTAAGAAATATTAATTCAAAATAAGTTATACTAATAACCAGTTTACTTAAAGTAAAAAAAGTAAAATAAAGAATTTTATTTATTCGACCAAAATAGAACTTTTTAAAATTTGAAATTTCAAGGAATAAAATCAATAAACAAAATTAGTCCTTATATATCTAATTCAAAATTTTAACTAAGCAAAAATAGAATTACTAACAGAATTATTTTCGAAAAGCGGATATCATATTAAACCAAGATACTTCCAAATTCAAAATCCATAAACGATTTAGGGAGTTACAAATCTACCCCCCTTACAAAACTTCCGTCCTCGAAATTTCACGAGTTTTGTAGAGGTGTACAAAATCAAACAAGTTTATCAAGAAAGCAACAAAAGACAATTGGTTTTATTTAGGTAGTAAAAAGTAAGAAGGACCAACAAGTGGTCACTAGACAATATAAAAGACTGTAAATGCAAGAAAACTCAGAGATAAGCCTCAAAATAGGCAATACAAAGAAATCTAGCTACTACAAGCAAGTAAGGAAGATAACGGTCCATCCGGCTGTGCTTCCTGGTGCTACTGGTCCTCAAAGGGTGGATCCTCCTGCTGCAGCTCTGGTGCTGGCTGACGAGTGAAAGCTGCAGGGCAATCTCTCACTTGATGAGTAGCAGATCCACAAACCAAGTACTACCCTAACTTCTTGCGGTATTCCTCGATACGGTGTCCCGGCCTCTTGCAGTATGCGCAAGAAAAGTATGTCGGGGTCTGGATCTATCTCGAAGATGTCGGAGCTTGAACATGATGATACTGATGCTGAGGTGCTAGTCGTTGAGGTGGCCTCTGCTGAGTGTCGGTCTGCTTCGGTGGACCCTGGGAACTGCTGGCGCCAATGTCTCGGTCCCATTTGAGCTTCGGGTCCATCTCCTTCTTTACTCCCTGAACAACTTTAAGGATGCTTGCATAGGTAGTGGCATGGCTGATTGCCACTGCATGTCGCAACTCTCTGGTGAGGCCCTTCTTGAACTTCCAAGCCCTCTCCTGTGGTGTGCTAACTAGGTTCTCTGCGAACCTGCTAAGTCGGGTGAACTCCGATGTATACTGAGCCACGGTCATACTCCCTTGCTTCAATGCCTCGAACTGCTTCCGAAGCTCGTCCCGCTCCACATACGGGAAGAACTTCTCCTGGAACAACAGTTTGAATTCTTTCCATAGAACATGGGGTTCAGCCAACTGAGTCTCCTCTCTGTACCAAGCTCTAGCAATGTCGAAAAGTCGCATGCTCGCAACTTCGACCTTCAGATCATCTGGAAACCTCGCCATCTTCAACGTCCGTTTGGCGTTTTCTAGCCACTCATCTGCGTAGACTATCCCCTCATGGCCCCAAAAATCCATCGGGCAGAGGTTCTGATAATCTCTGGCGGTACCTGGCCTCGGCGCTGCTGGTGCTGGTGGTGACGACGGAGCTGGTGGAGCTGGCTTCCTGACTCGGAGCACGTCCATGATCGTCGCTCGGAACTGCGTGGCTTGGTGGTTCCGTGCCTCCATGAACTGCTGGAACATGGCCATCATCTGAGTACCGTCAAACGTCATCATCGGAGGAAGCGGCTGAGGCTGAGGCTGAGGTGGAGGCGGTAAGAAGCTGCTCCTGCGCATCGGGTGCAGGCTGCTCGCTAGTCCCCGTGTTCTTCGTGGCGACCATCCTATAATAGAAAATAAACCGTTGATTGCTATGTCCTAGAAAATCATAAACTAACCTAGAAAAATTATAAGTAAAAATCAAATTTAAATAACAATAACCATAACCATTTTCCCACGGATCCTATGTTATGATGAGTTTCCTTAGTTTCGCTGGTCCCCCAATAACACGTTATTGCCTAAGTGTCATTAGGATAGACATGCATGGGCCACCACTAAAAACATGTCACGACCCGCTCCTGAATAATCGGACACGAGTCGGACACGCCCAGCCTTCGTTGATGGACACGATGAAGTAAGCTGTACAATACTAAGGAAAACTCCAAGTCACAATGTAATGTAAACAATCACAGAATCTATAAACGTCCCAGAAAGATCACCAATATCCATCAAGTCAATTTATACAATGTTATCCGGAGACAAATTCGGTAAAATAAAATACAATAATGAAATCAAAATACAAAGTACAATATCCAGAAAAACTAAATGAAATAGATCCTGCAATATCCAATGATACCATCATGCTCCATGTGGCCCTCAAGCTCACCTGCAATGTATCCTGTCAGAAAAAGAGCAAAGTACAACCCCGACAAGAACAATATACAATGTAATCTGAATTACAGAGTACAAGGTAAAACTAGAGTACGAGAACTGAAAATGAAACTATGGTACCATAAATAAAATGCAAAACTGCAGGCAATTGATGCGACAATCAATATACAAAGACAATGAACACGGCAATCAATGAACAATACGATGAACACGACAATCAATGCAAGTGTGACCTTTGTGAAATATTAACCTAATGTGTGATCGGCTAAGGACCACAATCCACAATCACTCAATTCACAATCAATTCTACAAGATCCGGCTTAATCGTACGTAAGGTGTACGATTAGGCTATCTATAATACCTATGTTGGGTGTGGTCACACAAAGTTAATATTTCCCCCAATCCCTGCAATAAACAATGACTCACAATGCAATAATGAACAAGGACGATGCAATCGTGTGAATCATGTGTCCGATATGAGAACATGGCACATGAATGTAAGACAGAAACAAAATAAAAGCTCGAGTTGGTGTACTTGCCTCGCTTTGGAAGTACGGGAGTAGTACAGCATGGATGTATGTCACATGTTATATATTTGGGTACAAATTGTTAGGGTTTAAAATAAAAATTATTAGCTAACTATTGCTAACTAGATAACTAACTATCTCTAGTACTAACAATATTTTAAAAAATATATATAACTTTATCCAAATATTTTAAATATTACTAACTAATTACTTGCCATTTATACTAAATAAGAAAGGAGTTTAGATTTTTATAGCAAAATATGCAATATATACTTTATAGCAAAATTAGATGACAATATTATTATATTTAGAAATATATACTGGCTTTAAGAATAATGACTAGTAAATATTTTTAAACTATATTGTAGCTATAAATCATTTATTAGAAAATAATTGCTATCTTACATATACTTTTTGGAAATAATTATAGACAACATTTCTATTAGATGAAATATCTTATTATTTAAAAAATATTAACAAGAGTTCAATTATTTGCTAATTAAAATATTAGCAAAAGATACTATTTAATTAACAAATCTAAACATTAAATCTAGTTAATATCACAGAACAATGTATAACTAAATCTAATTAGAATTCACTAATAAAATATATACACTAATTAGAATTAATACTAATAAAATAAATTGATAATACATTAACTATCACTAAAATCAGTCTAGCCCAGGGATCAGCCCAAAACTCTCATCCCAAAACAACCTTACTGTTGCTGCTAATAATTCCTTTCTGGCCATAAACCCCCAAAGCCCCAAGCCTATCAATCACTGCTGCAGAAATCCTTGAAGGAAAGAAAAGCCCAGCATTTAATATACATAACCCAAGCCCACCTCGCTGGTTCAGACCAACCTTCAACTGATACACATTCTCCATTAAACCCCATATACTAATTATTATTAATAACCCCTTCTAATTTATTCAAGTCCACTCGTGGCCCGACTTAGCCCATAACCAAACACCCTAACCTTATAAACTCTCTCAGCACTCTCTCTCCTCACATAATTCTTCTCAGCCGACAAGAAGACCCAAACTCATTTGCTTCCCTACAAGAAACCCTAACCCTAGGTTCATCTTCTCCACCCATCCTTCTTCTTCAAACTTTTCAAAAACCCTACTCTATTTTCTCCCTCTCCATCACACAGAGTCTTCTCCTCACTTAGTTTAGGAAACCCTAACCCTAGAAATAACCCTCATCTCTTCATAAAAACCTAGATCATCACCTTCTCTTCCTCATGGCTACAAAGAACTTAAGATCCTTCTTTACTCCACGAACGTACAAACCCTAACCCTAAATCCTCAAATCGAAACCCTAGAAAACAGAACAAAGGGGGTTCGAGAGATCGATGAAGAAGCTCACCTAGGGGGGGGCCGTCGATCCACGCGGCGCTGCTGTGGTCCAATCGGCGGATCCGACGGTCGACGACAAGAACTCGTCTCGAAGGAGCAGCTCGATCCACGAGGTGGCCGCTCGAGCTACGAAGAGGCAGCGTGTCCCTCGAGGACTGGTGTGGACTCCGAGGAGATGTGCTCGATTTTCAAGGAAGGTACGAAGATCGAGACTCGGCGGAGTCCTCTGCAATGATGTCGAGTCGGTGGCCGATCTGAGAAGTCTCCGGTCAGCAACCGTCCCCGTGCTCTTCGGTAGGCGGATCTCCAGTTGACGAGAACGGATCTGGACGACGGCTCAGCTATAGCTCGTCACTCGAGGAGTAGCGCTCGGCCTGTCGACGTTGAGACCTAGCACTGGAGAGAGGCAGATCCGACCATGGCGAGGAAGATCTG
>JANAVB010027157.1:0-32737 GCA_029216955.1 Iris pallida
TCAAAGGCGCAAGCGCACTTGAGGCGCAAAGGGTCCATATCGCCCGAGGCGCAAGGCGCACTTAAGGCTGCGCCCCGAGCGAAGCGAGGCGCTATATAATATATATATATATAATATTCACATTAGATTTCTGCATTGATAAACATATGTGCTTCCAATTCCTCCCTTGTGTAGATGCAATCACTTTAAATTGAATTTTTAGGATATCCTTGAAGTGGAAAATTCAATTAACATGACTTGATCTTATAAGATAGAATTATATATATATTATATATATATATATATATATATATATATATATATATATATAAAAATATATATATATATAAGTAATAAAACAAATGAAGTTAAAAACAATTATGAAGTCTGGAAAAAAAAACTAACAAAAAATGGTTAAAAAACAGTATACATACTAAACAAGTTAAAAAAGTATTCAAAGTAAAAAAGTTTAAAAAAAAACTAGAGAAAAAAAAAAAAAAAAATAACCAACAGTTCAAAAAATAGCAGCTTAAATAACAGTCAAATACTCTGCCTGGAGGGCCCTGAGGTCAAGGCGCGCCTTAGCTATTCCAAGGCGCTCGGGAAAGGCGTGCCTATGGCGCGCCTTAAGAACTGTGCCTCGCCTTGAGTGTCTTGAGGCGCTACCCCTGTGCCTAGGCAAGGCGCGCCTTTGACAACACTGTGCATCTCGTCCTCAACATGGATCTCTTGCAGGAGATCTTCCATACATATGTCCAGCTTCTTGCGGTGCATCCTTGCATAGAAGTTGCTCCAACCCGCAGGAAGTTTAGAGATGATTCCTCCAACGACAAACTTGTCGACAAGAGGCATCTTCTCGTCATCCAACTTTTGGCGCAGCTTCAGAAACTCCTTTACTTGGGGCAGCATAGCCTTCTCATCTTCGAAAGTCCACTTGTGGTATCTTTCAACCAAGAAGATCTTGGACAGATTCTCATCATCTTCGTACAATTTCCCCAAGGAGTCCCAAATCTCTTTGGCAGAATTCTTCTTGGAATAAGACTCTGCCAGAGAGTCTTCCATGCTATTGAGAATCAACAGTTTACAGATACTGTTTTCTCTAATCCATTTTGCCTGCTTGGACTTAGCAGCGGCAATAACTTCTGCGGTTTCGGTTGTTGGAACGACCGGTTCTTCCTCATTCAGCACGTGGTCAACTTCCACGAGTTGAATGTTTAAGGTTACTTTCCGTTTCCAGATTTGGAAATGTTCGCCGTCGAATTTCTCTAACTTGTTAAAGTCGGTATTGACGAGCGATGCACGTGAGTTATCCATCTTTTCAATATAGCTTTGAGATTGTTAGTCCCTTGGCGAACAATCGATGGAAAAACACGAGTTCAGAAACAATTATAAAGACAATGTTTCCAGCAACAACACCCTAAAGAAGGTGATGTTGTATTACGAGAATCTAAAAAGATTATTTCGTAATATTCGAAGGCAACAGAACCGTATAACTTCTAAAGAGAAGCGACGGTATTCTCGAAGGCAACAGAACCGTGTAACTTCTAAAGAGAAGCGACGGTGTTCTCGAAGGCGACAGAGGAAGAAGAAAGCCTGCTGGGGTGAAAGATCATCGGCGCTCAAAGCTATATCCGCCTTATGGACAAGCCTCCAGGAACCAGCAAGTTCGAAGAGAACTTTAGAACGCTCGCTGGCCAAAATGTCGATTCCTCGGAATAGCAGCAGCACTTCTCTCTCTCTCTCTGGAAATTCTCTGTGTATATTCTGTAACTTTGGAGAGAGGAGATGCTTCTGTTATTATAGGCACGAGATGGGCTTTTCAAATTCTGAACGTACATCCTGTTTAATGCCAGATCCGGATTTTCTGGATCTGAGCCTTTTCCGGATCTGAGCCCACAAGACCCGCGGACGTTACATAATTTGAACGGCCCACTCGACCGCTCGACCCGCACGACCCGCACGACCCGTACGCTCAGTACGCTCCGTATGCCCGTACGCTCCGTACGCCTCGTACGCCACGCACGCCACGCAGGGCGCGCAAGGCTCGCGCACGAGCGCAACTAAAGCGCACAATGCACCTTACGACGAGCTGTCGTGCTAAGTGCAAAGTGCCATCAAAAAGCCACATTAAGCCTCAAAAGCCCATTAGCCCAAGCCCGAGCCCGAGCCGAGCCCGAGTCCGAGTCGCTAAGCCCCTTCGGAGCTTAGCTCCAATCTATTTTTATTTGGCCAAAAGTTGGTTTCTTATTCTCACCTCTATGTAAAATCCTCCCACATGGCACCCTCCATTGGGCCTCAACCCATGTGCATCTTCTATTCCTTCATAGGTAATATATAGAGATACATATTGGTGTGATTTTCCGATGTGGGACTATCTTTTAACAATAGAGTGTTGTGAACACACAACATAAAGAATAAAACACCAACAATGCTTACTTTGCCACACTGAATAATGTATGGATCCTGCACTTTATGGAACAATTTATGGAAAGATATGGAAATGGAATTAGCTTTATAATCTTCTCATTTTAAATTTGTCCAAGTGTTTTTTTTATTTTTATGAGATGCAATATTAATAAACTTATCTAAGAATCTTCTATAGGCTGTCTCCACCTCATAAGTTTCTACTTCCTTTTTATGGCCTTGATTTAGTTCATTTTGTTTAAATTGTTATATCTATATTATTCTCTTACATTTTGGCAATCCATCCAAATTTGCATTTTCTTCTCTTTTGGTATGATTTGGCATCATAATTAGCGTGCTTTAGGCTACAGTTGGGCCATTCCTACTTGCATTTTTTTTCTTCTGTCTGCTCTTACTATGGCTGTTGATATCTATTCTATATAATAGAAAACTTGGATGTTGAAACTTTTGAATTCCAAAAATACCCTTACATGTCTATACTAATTAAAAATTGTTTATTAATCTATTCTACTATATATAGGAAAACTTGGATGATGAAACTTTTGAATTCCAAAAATACCCTTGCATGTCTATACTAATTAAAAATTGTTCATTAATTTTAATAAAGACAACTTAATAATTAGGAAGACTACCCATTGGTCTTCCTAAAGAGTCTTCCCAAGTTAATTAAAAGAATGTTAAAATACGTGCAAAGCACGTGCACATATGCTAGTAAGATATAAGACATATTAGTTAGATTTGGTCCACGTGCAGCTACGGTTGGGCCATTCCTGTGTCCATGTGCAGCAATGTATCTTATATCGGCAAACATTAAACGTATGATATTTAGTTCAATACTTTTCCTAAATCTGAACTGCAACAACACTTCAGTTGGGCCATTCTGGTGTCCATGTGCAGAAAATGTATCTTCTATCGACAATCATTAAACGTATGAAGTTTAGTTCATACTATTCCTAAATCTGAACTACAGCAACAACTTAGTTGGGCCATTCCTGTGTCAATGTGCAGCAAATGTATCTTATATCGACAAATATTAAAATAATGAAGTTTAGTTCATACTTTTCCTAAATCTGAACTGCTACAATAATTGGGCCATTCCTTTGCATGTGCATGATTAGAGAATTGGTACATTATACTGAGTTTGTCTCTCCAGCACTGTACTGTCATACACCTTGACAAAAAATTCACTAGTACATATGCAACAGTACATGTTGATGCAATTACTTTTTTTGTTGCATAATAAGAGGGAGGTTTCTTAATCATACGTGTTTCATTTCTATGGATATGTGTGCTTCCATCTTGGATATGGGATCTTATTTAAGTTTCTTACTGCTACATATAGAATATTGATTTGTCTTTGAGCTTTATAAGTATATCGTAGGAAATTCATTAGAAACATGGCTTCTTGTTCCCCAAGTACAGTTGCACTGATCATTGGATTAATATACGAGATTTAGCAAACATGGAGCCATGCATATGGTAAAATAATGCTTAATCTGTTTTCTGGTGGTATCCCCATCTCAATTATGGCCATACTTTGTCTCTAGATTCTTTTGGGGAATGTTTGTCTTGTACTTCGGATTTTGGGGATTCTATTAATTATATATGATGTATCCCCTTCTCTTTACAGTATAATTTAACAATTAAAAACTAAATATATATAAAACTTGCATACTAGCAGGCTAACCTTCAAACAGTTTAGCATATTATTGTATCCTCATCTAATAATTTTCTTTATGTAATGGATTATATGGATATGGAGATGATTTTTGGGGTTTGATTAAATATACAGTTCCTCTCCTTTTGACTGGCTTGGCTTAGAAAAATGTGGCAATTTGCAATTGATCTTGTTACTTTGTTTCTTCTGAATTTTCTTGGTTAAAAAGTCGTTATTTTGCCCTTCCAGTCTGATCCCCTTTCTTGGTTAAAAAGTTGTTATTTTCCCTTCCAGTTGTAATTTTCTTGGCAACTTGTTACTTTGAAGAAAGAGGGAAAGCAAATAAAAATACTGAATCTAAGAAATCAAATGCAAAGAAGAGAAATTGTATGCGTTGCAATATTGCTTGTGTCCTAAGAAGGATGAACAAGGAAGGCCAGGTACATTTTCTTGTTTCTATGAGTTCTGAATGATTTATTCTACATTTTATTTATAAAATGATCATTGGACTAGGAAATTGTATGCGTTGCAATATTGCTTCTGCTGTGCTAGATAAATCTAATGGTTTTGTACTTTCAAGGGAAGCACAGATGGGAACAAATACAAAGGCAACATCTATATGGTGTTTGAATACACGGACCATGATCTAACTGGTCTTTCAGATCGTCCTGGCTTGCGGTTTACTGTACCTCAGATAAAGATGTTATTATTTCTTGCAATTTTCTTTTTTGTTACTTCTATTTGTTGTCTATTAATGGTCCATTTCGGTTTTTAGTATAATAGTGTTATATGAGGCAGCTGTTAACTGGACTGCATTATTGTCATGTGAATCAAGTCCTTCATCGTGACATAAAAGGTTATTTTTAACTGTGTTCAGTGTTTTTAGGACATTCTTTATTTCTGAAGTTAGACGTGGCCATATGATGTTAAAGTTATAATGTTGTTGTTGTTGCAGGGTCCAACTTACTAATTGATAATGAAGGAAATTTGAAGCTTGCTGATTTTGGCCTTGCACGTTCATTCGCAAGTGACCACAATGGGAATTTGACAAATCGTGTGATCACTTTGTGGTATAGGTAAATGTAGCTAACGGGAGCTATAATGTTAAATTAGAAAAGAAATAATCATTCTGTTTACTGCTTTTTGAGGAATTTGCACCAGTCTTCAGATTTGATTGGTTTAGGTACATTGATTTGATCACAGACCTCCAGAACTCTTGCTTGGAACCACAAAATATGGTCCAGCTGTTGATATGTGGTCCGTGGGCTGTATTTTCGCCGAACTTCTCTATGGGAAACCAATTTTGCCAGGAAAGAATGAGGTAAAAGATGATTCTGCATGAAAATTTGTTCTTATTTATATATGTTATACACATGGACCCTTGAAATTTGGGATCAAGGCTTGGTTTTTGTTGTGTTGTTGTTTTATGTATATTATTTTTCATGACATGTATGTTACCTTTTGGTTTTATGGCTCTATATTTTGGTGATTGGAATCCTGTGGAAAATAAAAGGTAAAAAAGAATGGAAATATGCAAAATAAAATAAGTAGTAAATAATTATCTACCTTTACATGGGAAAATTTTCAGTGGGAGATTGTTGGTGTTGAATTTTGGCACCTTTCCCCTCTTTCACCAAAAGGAACCAATTCTTTACTGCATTTTTCTTTCTTCATTGCCTTGAAATGGTGATATCTGTATTTTGTTATGACATACCTTTTGCAACCACAAACCCATGCATAGGCAGTAGCAAAATCCTTTTCTCTACCTTTTAGGTGAGAAAACTTTCTGTGAGTGGAGAGGGGTAGTTATTTGGCACCATTTCCCTCTTTCTATTAAAAAGGAAGCTATTTTTTGCGGACTTTAATTTTCCTTCACTTACCATTGAGACAATAACTTCTTTTGTGTTCTGTGACAGATCTTTTGCAACCATAAACCATAGGATAGAGATCATATCTTCTGTGACCATAAAGGTTCGCTCTCGTATAATGTACTGCAAGATGGTGTCCGTATTGTGTCTTCACCGTATCCATGTCCGTATTGATGCGATATAGGTGACTAATCGTTTGAAAATGTCCATATGCCGTATCCATATTGTGATCTTATCCGTATCTCTGTCTGTATTCCTGCAACATAGTTTATCTCCCTTTTATCAAGAAAAAAAACATGATAATCATTTTAATTGTCTATATCAAGGCTGATTTCTATTACAAAAATAAAATTAAAAAACAGATTTGGTAAGTTATTCCTGCTTCTGTCTTCTTATCAATTTTGGAGTATATTTAATTTAACACTGTGCTCCTTGTCTGCAGAGCAGTTAACAAAAATATTTGAGCTTTGTGGAACTCCAGATGAGATTAATTGGCCTGGTGTTTCTAACTTACCCTGGTATAACAACTTCAAGCCAGCAAAGCCTATGAAAAGGCGTGTCAGAGAGATTTTTAACCAGTAAGCAATCTACTTATAACCTTCAGATTTTCCTTACGATGTTTCAACTTCTATAACCATTCGATAATAGGTTTGAACTTATTAAAATCGTCAGGGTCTGGACATGTATAATTTGCTTAGTTTTTAATATAGATTTATGCTTATTAAAATCGTCATGGTCTGGACATATATAATTCGCTTAGTTTTTAATATAGATTTATGCTTGATTTGACAGTTTTGATCATCACGCATTGGAGTTACTTGAGAGGATGTTGACACTGGATCCATCTCAGGTATTATCTACTGTGTCTACAGGTATTTGCTTATTGTAAATACTGGTTTAGCAGAATATTCTTCCTTTTGGTTGCTATGAGTAGAAATATTCAAGTTTCAAGAGTCATGGTGACGAAAGAAAAGCTACAAGAATATATAGTGTGTGGGAGGTTCAGGTTCTCAGTATTGGTTTGTATAGTGAGAACACATTCTCAATACAATGTTTTCACATTATTGATGTATGTGCTCATATCTATGAATAGTTAATATAGTTTATTTAACAAAAACGTATTATTTTGGTAAATCCTATATGTAGAAAATATTTTCAAATTCTACATTTGAAATTTTCAGTGTTCTTCTACTGGCTCTTCAAAGGTCCTTAGCTATCTTTATGTATTACATTTGTAAAATTTCCCATTTTCACAGCTGTCTGGTCCATTTGGAAACCAATCTTGTTAACCTGCTGTAGTTTCATCTTCAGTTTAATTTCCAAACTGTCTTCATATGTAAAGCATATGTGCTGTCATTATGCCCTATGTTGCACAAACACAGACACGGATATGGATAACTACGTGATGGGGGTACGGGATACGGGCATTTTCAAATATGGACAGTGTAATCACATATGTTGGTATGGATAAGGGTACGGACACGAAACGGATACGGCCACCATTTTCCGTGTCTGTGCAACTTAGAATTATACGTGATTCTTTATATCAGAATAAGTCATCACGAGAAAGAAGCATCCTCTAGTCAACTTGCTTCTCTAGTTATTCGTCAAAGTTCTACTTCTGTTTTGCTGACTTGCCAGCCATTTCCAGGCAAAATTCTTCAATGGAAATTTTCACTCTGAAAATGATTGAAATAATCATGTTTCCATTTCGTCTTTTTCTTCTTTGGTTGGGTTCTACTTATATCGACTTCTGAAGATCATGAATCTATATTTAGTATCTGTGTACTTTCTGTGTACCTTATCTTTGATCTGTTTCTTTACTTCCCCCTTTTGTTATTTAGAGAATCTCGGCCAAGGATGCACTTGATGCAGAGTATTTCTGGAATGACCCATTACCATGCGATCCTAAAAGGTTTCTTTCTTTGTTAGGCCCCCTTTAAAAGCTTTTTCCTTATGTAATCTCTTGAATTCAGTCGCGATGTAGAATAGTCAAGTTCAATTTTGTAACATTTACATTGGGTCCCTTTCTATTGACAGCTTACCGAAGTATGAAGCTTCACATGAGTTCCAGACTAAGAAGAAGCGCCAGCGACAGAGGCAACACGAGGAGATGGCGAAGCGACAAAAACTGCAGCATCCACAGCCACATGCTCGCCTCCCTCCCATTCAACAAACAGGAGGCCAGCCCCATCCTCAGATCAGGCCAGGTCCCAGCCAGCCCATCCACAATCCCTAGCCCCATTCTCATTCCATTGTTGTTTTCATAATGTAGAGGGAAAGTGTACCAACCTTCATGTTGTCATTGAAACCAACAATGGAATGTTTCCTTATTAAAATATTAATGTATGGATGCTATTGAACATCTTGTGGTTTAGTTGCTTATTAATCAAATATTATGTGGTTTAATTACTAATTTGAATGGTTAAATGGTTAAAAACCAATTTTAACTTTTAGTCCCGTATTGGTTAGAGTATCTCATTATATTCCATTGTCAATTTCGAGTTGATACTTGATACCTAAAAAAAATTATTTGCTCTCCGTAATGCTATGACAACAACCAAAATGGTTACAATCATTTTATAACTTTCCACGTGGTCAGCCTCTATTGGAGGGGAAGGGAAAGGTGAGACCAGGTGGGATCATGTTAGTAGGGGTATAGTAGGTTTTGATCGTTTGGATCCTTTATTATTTTGACTGTTGCACAGGGGAGGATGCATGTGGAGCTCACTAGGGGACGGGGGCCCATGAAAAAAAAATTATAATTTTATTTTAGAAAACAACAATTGTGGACGGGTGTATTTAATGGGAGATGGATCCCCAATCAAATCAAACTGAAAAAATAAAGACAACTTATGCCTTATTGTATGGTGTTTCCTACAAAGTTTCCACAAAAAAATACAATATTATATTATTATAAAAAACTTTGGGGGCGTTGTCCCCAAAATTTTCTTATGATTGTACCTCCCAGAGAATTATAATCCTGCTGTCATTGCATATTTATGAACCATTGGTTAATTGCTTAAACGACTACATTATTACCCCTTAATCCCCACACAGTTCTATTACAATAATGCTAAGTTTACTACAAAATGTTTACAACCTCTCTCCCTCCTCCTTGCATATGGGTCCTACCCGGCCCCACCTCTCTTTAACCCCTCCTGCTATATGGGTCCCATCTGACCCTACCTCTTCCCCCCTCCTCAAATGGAAGCCGGCCACGTGGCCGGTTGTAAGAGGGTGGTAAGCATTCGGTTGTAACTGTAGCACTACCCATTCTATTAACCCCTCACATTCATTTTGTTTGGAACTTTATTATTTTGGCAGTTACATATTTATCGGCTACATTATCACCCCCTTAATTCCTAGTAAATTCTATTAACTTCTCATATTCATTCACCATAGCGCACCATACTCTCCCTGTTCACATACTGTCACGCTCCACTCCCAAAATACGGCGAGCCGAGTACATAACACCATCTCCAGGCTATACGACATATGAATACTCCAGTACCATATTTACGATTGTCGTCCGTAAGGTTCTAGGATAGGTTGATCACAAGTCACATGATGCATAAAATAATAAATAACAGTTTAATTAAAGGCTATTCTAAACTATAAATAGAAAATTTTGTTATTCTACCCGATTACAACCATTAACCCAAAACATATAATACATAACCAGCTACAAAATACTAGCTGATGCCCAAGGTCGACCTCCTCTTTGTCTTATTCATTAAGCTTCTCTTCAGTGTACATTGACATTCCCTCATGACCTTCATCAAAACCTAGTGAACAAAACTAGGTCGTCAATACGACGAGCAAGCCCTCAGTCAAGGAATAAGGAAGGTAAAGTAAGATGATAAAATTATCGAAATTGAACTGGAGGAAAGGATGATTTTAAAAGTAGATTTACTAAATAAAAATTTTCTTATAGTATTAGCATCTTTCCGAAAAGAATTCAGGTGTCAGGTATAAATGTGTAAACCTCAGACAAATCTTGTATGCAAATGCAACTTCTATTATCTTGGCAATAATCCCATTTATCCAGGATCATGTTTATACTTAATGGACGGTGCTTAGATTTATCTGTCCCATAGTATCAGAAATCACATAATGATGTGATATAATCAGGATAACACATGATTATTTTTCAAGTTATCGAAATCAAGTGTTATAACACACTACCAAAATAAGTCATATTACCAACGTAATTAGCGACGTTTTAAGAAAACATCGCAGGAAAAAACAATTTAGCGACGTTTTTATTACGTCGCAAGACGTCATTATTAGCGACTGACAGCGACGTTCTGCGACGTATTTAAACTACGTTTGTGTTTTAAAGAGCTCGCGTCGTGTATAAGTCGGTAAACGTCACTAATATTAGTGATATTAGCGACGTTTACCGACGTATTTATTACTTCATCGCTAATATCACTGATATTAGCGACGTTTACCGACGTTCCAATATGACGTCGCTAAATTAAAAATATAGGCCAGGTTCGAGTTTTCATTCCCCCCATTAATTTTGCCCCCAAATTTCTTTCATCCTTCCCCCCCCCCGACCCCGATGACCCCCACCCCCCTCGGCCCCCGACCGACCGCCCTCGGCGACCCCCACCGACCTCGACGACCCCTACCCCCCCTTGGCGACCCCTCTCATCTCCCCAAGCCAAACCATTCCCTCTCCTCTCCCCAACCATCCCCCTCCCCCCATCAGCTCCCCGACCCCCTCCTTCGGTGACCGCCGCTCCCCGTTCCCCTCATCCGGAGATTGTCGACTGCCTCCTCCCCCTCGCTATCGCCGTGCCCGATCCCTCATTCGAGCGTCCCTCCCGTTCGCCAGAGCCAGCTCCAGCCACCTCCACCGCCGCTTCCCCTCGCCATCGCCGCTCCTCCTCGACGTCGCCCCTCCCCTCCTGCCACGGTTGATCAGGTAAACCCTAACCCTAACCATGTTTTTAATGTTTTAATTAATAATCAAGTCATGTTAAGACCGCTCTAGACCCTCTAGCCATTGGCAATGCCAAGGATCCAAACTAGCACCCGTAGAATAGACTGGACAAACCAAAAGTCCCATTCCTACAATTTCTTGTGGCAACAACATGCCGACGATATGTCGTTCAGATAATATTTTGCCCAGTCACCAAGCAGAGTGACTTGGCTAGTTATGAGATTGTATTTTAGGACACCTTATTATTGCTCATATTTGTCATATCTTTGTTACTTGTTTGGATTGAGATATAGCATGCTCTAGGACAAGAATATCGGATTATAGAGTTACCTTATTGTCTTTATAGCATGAACGTATTGCGAGATGGTGATGTAGTCCATAGTGCGTAGCTAGTCGTATCATACCCAGCTCTCTAGTATTCTTGTTCAAGGACAACAATTGTTAGGAGGCTCGAAGCGGACAACAACTGTAGAGATGGTGAGTTGAAGAGATGACGACCATAGAGCACTTTCCACCGTCGGCAGACTAGAGGCGATCGTCATCAATGGGCTTAAGGCAGTTGGCCAATGAATTCGTCATCGTCATCGCTCGCATGCCTCGATTGCATGACACCGCATTACGTCGTCATTTCACCACCATCGATTGCGACAAACATCGTCGAGCCTCAAATCTGTGAGCATTACCCCCCTCTTATGTCATCACCTCATCTTTTCCTCTCCTTCCTATCAAGAATTGGGAAGAAAAGTTCAGGACATGAAGAAAGAGAGATTTAGGGATACAGAAGAGGTTATTTAACGTCTTAGAAGGGTATCCATGACCAAGCAAGGGCAGGCTCAACATAGGTCCAGGGTGTGGCCTGCTCCTGAGTTTGTCCTATTATTTACCTTATTTACTTTACAATTTACAACCAAATGATGTCCAGTCAATAAACTATTGTGATTTATAATTAGGAGATCCTGAATCCTGAATGACACTTTGACACATGACACAACACTTTGACACACACACACACACTTTGACACATGACACAACACTGACGCGCACACACTATGACACCTATGTGCTCAAATTTTGGCTAAATTAGGGTATTCTAGATATAAGATAAATAATATGCTAAATTACTATCCAAACTTTATTCTCATATTGATACATAATATTCACAAATATCCTAGTTACAGACATTACTATTGGTGTTATTGGACTCCTAGCTTAGCTTAGCCCATTAAGCCCTAACCCATATCTTATACTTAGTACATGATTATGCAGAGTAACTCCTCTAATATGACTCATGCAGAGTCACAGTCTTTCTACTGAAGCTAACTCATACAAATATCCATCTTCTTTCACAGTTTAGTTAGTTTACATCTAACACCAACTGTTTGGCCCTCCACATACTAATATGGTTGTCTGAAATAAATCCAACTACCTAATGTTGATTCACCACTTCATAAACAATTCCAAACATCATTCCTACTGTTAACATTAGTGCAACCTGTCTAGGTGAGTACTCAATTGGAAACATTAAATGCTTACTCTCAGCTAAGGTTAACATCATTAATTTGACATGGAGAAGGATTCAATTATGATACTTGACCATAGTGTCAGAGTCTTAATTGTAAAGGATCACTTGCTTGAACCTATCTCTATCCACTTCAATATCTGCAACCTAACATTCTAAACCAATTGATTTGCCAACATCTAATTCAATATGCCGCCGCGATAATCTCTGACCACCGTACGCACAAACACGCGAAACAAAAGTTAGCAATACGAAAAGAAGATGACCGATAATCTCTGACCATTTAACGTAAAATGTCATGTGTACATATACTGCGAAAAGTGTAGACCGCATGAACTGACAAACGAGAATTTGGGGATCAAAGTTATAACAAGTAAAGTTGTGTTTTGGATATGTTCTATTCTTGTTAAGCTTTTTACGCACAAAGCAAGATATAACGAATGCAGAACATCTCTCGAGTTTACGACTCTTGTATGCTCTATACTTGAGTTACGAACTCGATATTTGTTCTGTATTCTCTATTTATAGCTTGCTTTGTGAACAAAGAGCTTGCAAGAGTTCTTTTTCCAAAGCACAACTTGACTTGTTCCAACTTTGAGACCCTGATTTTCGTGCGTCATCAGTTCATGTCGGTCTTCACTTTCCCCAGTAACTTCCTCCAATTAACTCTATCCCTCGGTTAAGCTACTATTTCAAAGCTTTGACACTTGCATATCATTCACTACCTTGATGTATCTATCTTACAGAATTATGGAGCTGAATTACTATCTGCAAAATTATTCGTAGATATACAACCGTTATCCTGATGACATGTGCGGTGTGCAGAATGAATTCGTAGAGGGTGTACACCAGTTTCTGCAGTTTGCCAAGGCATTATCTCAGTACATGGATGGTACCAAAATTAAGTGTCCGTGTGTGAGATGTCACAACTTGAAATGTCATCCAGAAGTGGATGTCACATATCATTTATACTCGAAGGATTTTACGCCGAATTACTATCAGTGGAGCGAGCACGGAGAACTTGTGTCTTTAGCATCGGAGTACGAGCCTTATGTGGATGTCCACAACAACGCTCCTTACGACGATGGGTTGGTGAACATGGTTTTTGACGCGGCCGGGCCTATTTTCGATCCGGATGATCATGATGTACCTGAGGAGGCACCGAACCCCGATGCTGCACAGTTCATGGAGTTGCTGGAGAATGCAAGGACTCCATTATATCCTGGTTGTGAGGATCATTCACCGTTAGAGGTGGTTACAAGATTGTTGAGCATCAAGTCCAATTTTAACATATCGCAAGATTGCTACAATCGTCTTATGGAGTTGCTTATAGAAATATTGCCTGAGGGTGCAAAGTTGCCTAAAGACTTCTACCGGTCTAAGAGGATGGTTAGATCGCTCTGGATGGGATACGAAAAAATTGATACCTATCGCAACGGGTGCATGTTGTACTACAAAAACGACAAGGATGAAGACGCCTGCAGATTTTGTGGTGTCGATCGCTACAAGGCATATGGTAGAGGAAAGTCTGTCGGTGCCAGGAAGCCTACTAATCGGCGGTTGCTTCATTGTTTTCCAACACATATAATGATGAGTTGTGGCAGGTTAGACCCTACCTAACAGACGAAGCATTAGAAAAAAAAATGAGACGTCATTTTCCTTCTTGGTTGAGCAAATATGTAAGTAGCTCGGTAATTATTGGCCTCTTCTAATGTAACTGCACAATAAATAACTTATTATCTCTTCTTTGATATTCAGGTCGATCGTCTAATTTCACCCGAGATTGAATTAATTAGAACTCTTGCCAAGGGACCAATTACTTTTGTTAAAATATGGCCAAGTTACCGTGTCAATGGCTTTTGATTCAAGTCGACAAATGCTCCGATCAGAGACAGCTTCCTAGATCTTGATTCCACAAAAAATAGTTGTTTGTGTATCAAGTCTTCGAACTACAAAGACGTCGATCCAGGAAATGATTTCTTTGGCATCTTACGAGTGATTGTGGAGTTGTCATATAATAATGGCAGAGAACCTGCAAAGATCGTATTGTTCAAGTGTGAATTGTTCGATTCGATTGAAAATCAAGGTTGGAAAATTGACAAGCATGGTCTTGTGGATATAAACTACAAGCGTAGATATCAAGGCTACGAACCATTTGTCCTAGCAACTCAGGCTCAGCTCGTGTACTTTACAGCTTATCCGAGACGGGGAGCAACGAAGTCTGACTGGTGGGCAGTTTGCAAGACTAAAGCTAGAGATACTTTTGATGCTGACGAAAAAGCTTACCAGGAGGACGAGCTACCTCTTGTAACCAATATTGTCGATGTGGACTCCACGGAAGTTACGCATTACACGACACATAAAGTAGAAGATTTAGAATTATCCGAAGAGGAAGACGAAGCCGACGAAGGCGAAGATGAAAGTGAAGATGAGGAGGAAGAGGAAGATGAGGTCGAGGAAGACGAACAAGATGATTATTCTGTAGATGATTGAGAGAGATATACTTATCTGAACTTAGATGTTTCTTCTAGAATATATTATCTGGACTTAGATGTTTATTGTAGAATATATCATCATATGTTGTCTTGGTTATTATCTTGTCTTTGTTGTACTTTCATATTTCTAGTCTCTATTATTTGTTGTACTTTTATATTTCTAGTCTCTATTATTTGTTGTATTATCATATGCTGTTATCAGGTATGGCAGGTCGTCGGGGATCATTCCGAGGGAGATGACGAGGTCATGATCCTCCGGTACTTCCTACAGGTACTGCAAGAGGATAGAGTTTTCCTTTGGTACCTCCTACTGGTACCGGCTCTGGATCCTCGTCACTGATTACTCCTCCATATCGGACAGTAGCTGGACCTGCTGGGACGACGTCACGTGGCATATCTCCTGGGACGAGTAGTTCCAGGTCTGTTGAAAGTGCTTGCCCGTCTAGCATTCCTGCTGCTGATATGACGATGGAGACGGATGAGCAGATGGCGGAGGCTGCACCGACGGCCGAGGAGGATGTGCCAATGTTCGACCAGCATCATACAGATGATGCGTGCGCACCTCCGGAGGAGAGGAGGACGAAGATCTGGGCCGACGGTACAAAGTAGGTGTTTTGGTTTATAATTTTTTTTTTCTATTTTTATCATAAATTAACTTTTTTTATGAATATAATATGTCTGTATAGATATCGTCCCCCAGAGGTACAGAGACGCCTAGGCCACATGCTGAGGCATAATTATGGTGGTGCTTGGATTAACTACTCTGATGCTCCAGACGAAAGAAAGAACTACTGGTTTACGCGCTTCAAGGTTAAAATAGATTTGCTTTTAATATAAATCATATAATTAATTCATATTATATATAACTGATAAATATTTGGTTTGCGCTCTTCTAGGATATGTTTTTCTATCCACCGTACCGGGCCAAGCTTATCGAGGGGATGTTTTCTGTCGTCGCTGCCAAGCTGATCCGCGACGCTATTAATGATCAAAAGGCTTATGATCGTGCCGGAAAGCCGATCCAAGGTTGGATCACCCCTGATCAGTGGAATGCGATGAAGGCTCGATTCGACGAGCCAAGGTACAAGGAGAAGTCGGAGAAGGCCAAGGCGGCTAGGCAATATGCCTCGAAATGGTGCGGTGGGTCGATTCCGATGATGGAACATTTTCGTCGTCTGGTATGTCTTTCTCTTTTAGAAATATTATTTTAATACAAAATCGATAAATTATTGCTAAGATAATATATTTAATTACAGGTAAGGAAGGTCGGTAATGTCGACATGGTAACCGTCTTCCTGGCCACCCATCGGAAGGGCGAAGGCCTTATTGACGAGAGGGCCGAGCAGACCTATGTAAGTATTACAATACGTTATCTTAATTTAATACTTCGTGTCAATTTTAATATAACTTAGTAAATATAATGCAAATAAATATTCATGTAGTTAGTAATAATAAGTACATTAATTAGAAATTAGAAAGTATAGAGTACTATCCATACTTTCTAGGCCGAGTATCAGAGGCTGCGGGAACGGACGGCTGCTAGTGCACCTGATGCAGGAGAGGTCGGTACTTCCTCGCAGTCCACTCAAGCTCCGTCGACGGACGAGCTGTGGATGACCGCCGCTGGTAGACTCTATAGGGGTACATACTACGATTCGGGATCCTATGGTGCCCTAGTTGCGACCCAGTCCTCTAGGACATCTCCTGCTAGTGTGCATGGTCCACAGTTGTCCCAGGAGTCTGCCCGAGTCCACCAGATGATGTAGTCTCTCCGTGACGACCTGCTACGACGGATCGAGGAGCAGTCTCAGCACCCTATGGACGATCCTGCGCTACTAGCACGATTGGATGCGCTCGACCGCGGTATTATGGAGCACATGGAGACGACTGAGAGGACAGAGCACAGCGTTGGAGGGTTAGAACGCACGGTGACGGATCTACAGACAGGACAGGTGACCATGGCCCAGAGGCTGAGATTGGCGCAGGATTCGATGGTCCAGAGCAGTGATAGAATGTTATCTATCATGGATTCATACCACCAGTGACTTACAGCGTTGGAGCGTGCTGGTCCTCCGGGTGCGCCTTCATCGTCGTCGACTCTGCCGCCTCCACCGCCTTCTTCTTTGACATCGACTCCACCGACATCACTGCCTGCTCCATCGGTATCAATTTCACTTGAGGAGTATGAGTTGTTCTTATCCCTTCGTCGCGGCGGTGCCCCTCCTGCACCAGATTCCTAGTTGTCCTAGTTATGACTGTTTGTTTGTGTTTGTTTGATCCTTTGTTTGTGACTTGGATATTTGTTGGTTGTGTAGACTTGGATGTTTGGATCCTATTCTATTTGTTGGTTGTGTATAGACTTTGGTTATTTGGTTGTAGACTTTGTTATTTGGTGTAGACTTGGTTATTTGGATACTTGTTGGTTGTGCCTATTCTATTTATTGGATCATATTCTATTTGTTGGATCTCATTCTATTTGTTGCCTGCTACATTGTGTTATACTGTTGTTTATGTTATTATTCGTTTCAATTGGATGTTAATGTGCTTCTGTGGTTTACATTTAGAAGTCAATCTAGGCCAAAGTCAACTCTTGGTCAACTCTGGTCAACCCTAGAAGTCAAACTAGGTCAACTAAGGTCAAACTAGGTCCAACAAGTCTAAATTAGGTCAAAAAGTCATTCTAGGTCTAAACAAGTCTAGGTTATGTTAACTAGTTTTAACAATCGTTCTAAGTCCTAACAAGTCTATATTAGTCTAATCAAGGCTAAACTAGCCTATGCTAGTATATCAATCCCATACAACCTATACAATACAAAGTCAAAACCAACATCACACAACCTATTATTGCATCTAGGCCTACACATGGAAATCACATATTACATACATATATATATATACATATAGGCTACCTATATGTATACCACACATACATATATATATTATATATATAATGGTACACACACATAATATAATATATAGGATACCTACATATATACATAATATACTTAGATGCATATTACATACACACACACACACACACACATATATATATATATATATATATATATATATATATATATAGGCAGATAGAAAGATAGAGAGTTAGTAGGAAGATAGAAAGATAGAGAGTTAGAAAGAGTGAGGTAAAGGGAGAGTGCCAAGTGTGTGATAGAGAGTGAATGTGTGTGTAGGAGTGACTGAAACCTGTGTATGTAGGAACTGGAACCTATGTGCAGTGAGGGAAAACAGTGTGTGTGTGATTGTGTGTCATTCACATGGGGGGGTGTGTGTATATGGCCTGTGTTCAGCAAAACAGGGAACCAAATGTTGCAGGAACCATATGTGTTATTGAGTGTTCATTCCCATTGGATATGGCTCAATCATTCAAATACTCAAATCTGGAATGTGGACTGTCAAGTCCTAATACCCAAGTAAAACCCAAACTGGGAATGAGGGGACTGTGCAGACCAAATCTCAGGTTTACATATTCCAGATTTTGAAAAACAGTCCAATATTGGTTATGGTTATCTTTTTAAACTGCAGGGAGAAAAGGACATTCTGTATTTTTTTTTTACAGATTTAGCGACGTTTATCGACGTCCACCGACGTACGTTTGCGTCGGTAAACGTCGGTAAATCTGTAAAATTTTTCAGGGTACCGACGTTTACCGACGTCATTATACGTCGGAGAACGTCGGTGAACGTCGGTAATAATCCCAGGAATTACCGACATTAAGTGACATTTTAAACGACAGTAAACGTCGGTAAATTCCCAGGATTTTACCGACGTGTAGCGACTTTAAACACGTCGCTAATCCACCGACGACACGACGATAATCGTCGGTAAATTCCCAGGTTTTTACCGACGTGTAGCGACGTTAAACACGTCGCTAATCCACCGACGACACGACGGTAGACGTCGATAATATACCGACGTATATAAACGTCGGTAAACGTCGGTACTTGCGCCGTTTGGCGACGTTTTAAAGATCAGCGACTTACTTTTCTGCGACAAGTCCAAAACGTCGATAATTGCGTTGGTAAATATTTTTAGCGACGAAATTTGTCATTTTAGCGACGTCTTTAGGCGTCGCTAAAACAACTTATTCTGGTAGTGACAATTATCATATGACTTGAAATTTTTCAAGAATATCGGAACCAGGCTACATTGGATATTACATGGCCGAATTCGGGGATTTGGAATCCAATGGAAAATAGGAAACAAGAAAGTGAGCTAAAGCTCACCTCGGACATCGTATGGTCATACGAATGCCGATAACAGAAACTGATCAGTTTTTAAAATATAATATTGCAAGAGTTTGAAGGTGTGATCCAAAAGTTTCTCTCCCATCCCGATGCAATTCTAACTTACAATGTAATCTAGGCTATAGATTAACCTCGATTTGTACCTCATTCATCATGTAATAGGAAAACGTATATTAAACAAAAAAATGGATAAACATGGAATTTTGTTTTACCGGAATAAATGTTAAACTAAAATTTATGTGCCCAAGGCAACACTTCCAAGGATTTCAGGGTTAGAATTGTGTCAATAAATTTGATAAAATCAGGAACTAGGTTTTAACTATTTCGACTTTCCAAAAATGGCCAACTCTAGAATTTTTCAAAAATTTTGGCAGCCTTCTCTGTATTTTGGAGTCCAAAATTTCCACAAAAGTATAAAACACACCCGGAGCAACGCTCCGTAGAATTTCCGGATACGCCGACCCCTTCGGTGGAACAACTCGACTGCGAAAATCACACTCATTATATATATTTATAAAGCAAAAATTGCATTACAAGAATCTTCTTACCAATGGTACACTTTACTTTAGCAATTTGCTATATTAGCAAATTAACATTGATCCAAATTTGCTACACAAGTCCAGAAAACCAAATTAAATTAATGATTATAATTTTTCATAAACTCTTTAAATAACAACATTATAATATACGATACACAATTCTTAATAACTAGAATATCAAATATCTTGTTCTCAAGTTGACGATCAATATATATATATATATATATAAATATTATATAACTTATATATATATATATATATATATATATATATATATATATATATATATATATATTATATAACTTTTATATATATATATATATATATATATATAAGTTAATATATATATATAATATATAAAAAGATGGCTGTTGGAGCGGAAGACCCAGGCAATCGGGTGGAGAACCCTAGGGTTTCTACTGCTAGAGCGATCGAGAGGGGGTCCCAAACCTGGGACCCCGGCGCTCCTCGGCACGCGCCAGGCGAAGGGCAGGCGGGAGGCGCCGGCGAGTCTGTGGCCAGCGGAGGGGCCCAATCGGGCGTAGCTGCAGCCGCGATGGCAGTCGCAGTCGTGGGTACAGGCCCCCAGGCGGGGGTCAGGTGGTGGAGGCCGGGCAGGAGCGACCGAGAGAGGCTGTTGGCCGACGAACCCATGTAGGGGGTGGCGGAGGAGGATTGTCGAGATAGGCGGATCAGTGGGTTCCAGATTCAACAAAAAATCTTGATTTCCAAATCGGATCTAGATCTGGATCAAAGGGTGGCCAGGCAGAGGGAGGCGGATGGACGACGGTCATGCGACGTCGGGGAGCCAAGATCGGGGGTAACATGGACGGCGTACAGAACCACCAAAAGGCATGCTACCCTACTGCGAGGTGTCCAGGAGAGGGTACAGGGGTGCGGACGACGGCCCAAGGCCATGTAGTTTCTGCGGGGAGATCGATGGGCTGGCGCCCTAAGGCGACCATGGCGGAGAAAGGAAAGAGCAAAGTTGTGGACCTGAGAGGCCAAGGGCCGGGGTCAACCCCGACTGGAGTCACTTCTGGGGTCATTCCTCGTCTTCAGGAGGTGACCCCCCGCCCTGTGGGAAGGTTCTGGGCTGATATATGCACGCCAACGGGACCAAAAAGTCTCACCTCCATGGAGTTCGTACCGCCGAAGAAGGTTGGAAATGGATTTGGGCCTCCTTTCCAGCTAAGAAGATTGAGAAGGTGACCACCTTCTGGGATAACACGCTTGTCCTGTATGTCCCGGGGAACAAACCATTCTACGGCCAGATCCGGGGGTACGCGGCACGTGTCTGGCAGCCAAAAGTTAGTATGGAGATATTTGCTAGAGAGAATGGCTTTCACTACGTGAAGTTCGGACTTGCAGAAGATGTCACCAGAATCTTGCATGGAGGTCCACGGACTTTTGACGGCAGGTTGATCATCCTAAAAGAATGGTCTCCCAACCTGCGTTGTGAGAAAAAATGTCCTGAATGTCATCCCTGTATGAATACGTTTTCGGAGTTCCCTGTCCGGTTCTGGAGCATTCCACTATTGATGCGGCTAGCCAGCCTGATGGACACCCCGATTAACGTTGATGATGCTACAGCTTTTCGATCGGGTTGATATATGCACGGATATTCGTAGAGATTCGAGCGGACAGGGAGCTACTGCGGGTTCTGGAGTACGAAGTACCTTCTGGAGAGGTTCTAATCCAGAAGGTGGAGTATGAATGGGTTCTACCAACCGGTTCATATTGTGCTTGTTTTGGGCATCTGTACAATACTTGTCCATCAGGAGGTTCCCAGGTGGGGGCGACTACGACTCCGTTTCCTACCGAGATGTCTGGCTCCGGCCGGATATGGAGGCCCTATCCGGGGAAGTCGAAGCGGAGGATACCATGCAGGAGGGGGATCGACCGATGGAGGAGGTCGAGGAACTGAGTCTTCCTATTTCTCCACAGTCGGTTCTTCCGAGTGGGACGATAATCACCTTTTTGGCACAGAGGAGCATGGTAACTAGAGGCATGGTGGCCTTGTGGAGAGAGCAGCGGGCTGCGGGTGGATCTTCGGAGGAGAGAGTCTATAGCAGGAAGAGACGTGCTGGATCTCTCCGTGATGACCCCACTAGTGTGGGAGGACATTCCCCCGTTGGAGATGTGGCACTCTGTGTGGACAACCCGGCCTGGACGCTGGTACTCTCCCAGGCAGCGACCCAGCAGGCCCATACGACTGGGATGGAGGAGGATTTGTTAGCTACGGATGTGGTACCAACCCCAGGTGCCGATCCGGGTGATATTCAGGGGAACCTATCTCTCAATAATTAATGGCTATCATCGTTTGGAATGTGAGGGGTGCGTGTTAGTTAGGGGGATGGAGAGAGATCTGTGGGGTTCTCCAAAGAGAGAAGTATGACATATCTATACTGTTAGAGACTAAGATTAAAGGGGAGAATACTCTTGCTCGACGGACTCCATCTTATTGGGTCCAACTCCACAATTTGGCTATACATGACATGGCCAGGATCTGGGTCAGATAGAATTTAAAGAGCTGGGATGGGAACTTGATCTTGATGTCGAAGCAGCTGATCGTGATCTCTTTTATAAATAAGGGGGATTTTGGTTCTTGCTGGGTGCGGTGTATGGCCACAATGCAGGAGGCGACGGGAGTCCCTGTGGAGTGACATATCCAGAGTTTACCACTGCTGCGGACTCCTCGTCCATGTCGCTTCTTCTGATAGGGGACTTCAATACCCTTCTGCATAGAGGGGAGAAGGTGGGCGACCGTCCCGCTTACATATTTGATTCTGTATGATTTCCATAGATGCCTCCTCCAGGCGGGGCTCCAGAGGTTATCGCGCTCGGGATTCTTATGGCCTTGGCGTAACAAAGTAGTCTGTAACAGGGTTGCATGCCAGTTGGATAGAGTCCTGGGCAACGAGGAATGGTTCCGCAGTTTCCCCAACTCCTCGGCTGAGGGCCTGGCCACTGGGACGAGCGACCATTCCCCCATAAGGATTGGCTTCACTGTTCGTCCTACTGTGAGGTTTCGCCCCTTCAGGTACAACAACAGCTGGTATCTTTCAGAGGATTACTTGGATGCTATTACGGAGGGGCTCACAAGCCGTCTGGAGGAGACATCTCAGTATCGCATGGTTCATCGACTGAAGGCTACGAAGAAGGCTCTACGGAGTTGGATGAAGGGTTTGCCCAAGACTATCCTAGAAGATAAAGAGGCGGATCTTCAAGCCATCCAACAGGAAATGCAATCTGACATGCTGAACGGAGACCTGGCAGCGAGAGAGAAGGAACTGATCGGGGAAGTCAACATCTTGCGTCTGCAGAAGAAGATTAGCGCGGCCCAGCACGCTAAATGCTCCTGGCTTCAGGATGTTATCCGGACCAGACAGCATCGAAACCATATTCCCCAACTTCTTGACATGGAGGGCCACCTCGTGGGAGAGCCGACAAAGATCCAAGACGAGGCTGTCAGGTACTACTCGGAGTTATATTTCTAGTCTGACTACTTGTCTTCGTTACCTGATGTAATTCCGAAGAGACTAGTGACTCACTATGGGAATGGCCTTCTACTTGCCCCTGTTACTATAGAGGATGTGGAATCCATTATCAAGAAGGTGGATCCCAACAAGCCACCCAGACCGAATGATTTTAGCAGTGGGTTCTACAAACGTCACTGGGATACTCTGAAGTTCTCGATCCTTGAGGTGGTACATGAGTTTTTTTAACTAAAGAAAAGTTGTTGAAGGAGTTGAACCACACATTCCTGACACTTGTGCCAAAGAAGGAGCGAGCGACATCGCTGGCAGATTTCAGACCTATTGCGTATTTTAATTATCTTTATAAGATAATTACACACCTTATATGCCGGCAGATGGAGGGGATCATGCAGGACTTAGTCTCTCCGAACCAGGCAGCTTTTATTAAGGGGAGGTCGATCGCGAAGCACAGCCTGCCGGTGCATGAGATGGTGAGGGGCTTCAGTAAACCTGGCGGGGAGAAGGTATGCATGAAGGTGGATCTGAGGAAGGCCTATGACATGGACAATAGGGATTTCCTTTGTCATATGCTGTTTGCCATGGGTTTTGACAACGACTGGGTTACGAGGATCCGAAAATGCATCACGACTCCCACTTTCTCTGTCCTCATCCAGGGTACCCCATTTGGGTACTTCCAGAGCAACCATGGACTTAGAGAAGGCGATCCTCTGTCCCCTTACCTATTCACGCTTGTCATGGAATACTTCATATGCTTGATGGACATGACAGTACATCGTGGGAGACTGGTTCCATTGTTCAGGAGGATTGACCCCCCGGTTACCCACCTTATTTATGCAGACGATCTCTTGGTGTTCATCTAGCCATCTACGAATGGTATACATACGATTGCGAAGATTATGGGAGAGCTGGAATCCCTTTCAGGCCTCCAAATAAATAGAGAGAAGAGCATAATGTATTTCAGCACCCTCTGCTCCCAGAAGGAGGAGAAGACCGACGCACTGGAAGTCGAGAGGAGCGATTTACCGGTGAAGTATCTAGGGGTTCTTCTCACAGTTAACTATGCACGGGATCAGACTGCCATAGTCTGGTAGAGTACGTCCAGATGAGGGTTGAAGGATGCCAAGCCGCTGGTTTATCTTTTAGATGATGCATCGAGCTGGTTAGATCGATGATATCAGCTGTGGCCCATTTCTGGCTGTGATCCATCCTACTTCATATTGCCACTATCAGGAAAGTGGAGCAGATTTGTGCAGACTTTATATGGAGGGGTGGTATGCATGCGATCTCCTGGAAGCAGCTTTGTCGGCCTAGGAAGGAGGGATGAGTGGGGCTACGATCATTGTTGGAGATCAGGGAGGCTTCGACGCTGAAGCTGGTATGGAGATTCATCAATAGGGGATCCCTCTGGGCTGACTGGATACATAACAGATATGTGAAACATGGCAACCTTTGGGACTATGCCACGAACAATAATCATTATGTCACTTTCAAGACTATTTTAAGCCATAGAAGGGTACTCAAATCTGCAATCCAAAGGGTCATGAAGGATGGGGCTGGCACGGACCTCTGGTAGGATCCTTGGATTGATCGTCAATCTCAGTTAGAAATCAGGGGAGCATCGTCACATCAGGAGAATAGAAGGGGTCTGACTTGCCAATGGATTATCCGATATGAAGAGTGGAGGCCTGAGTCCTACCTCTATATCGAGGAGCTTGGTGAGATTATTAGGGCAGTCGCCTTTGACCCAGTATTGTCAGCTGATCGATGGGTTTGGGACCCGCTTGGAGTTTCTACTGGGACTAGAAAGTTCCAGTTTCGGAGTTGCTATAGCTTCGTTAGGCGCACTTTTCCTCTGAGTACTGACTATGAGTTCGTATGGTGAAAGGGACTTACGAGGAAGATGCAACTGTGTGTTTACCGGCTTCTTCTTGGTCGTCTTCTGAAAAGGGATCGACTTAGTGCTTTTGGGGTTCAGGCCCCTGACCCTAAGTGTGTGCTATGCAGTGTGAAAAATGAATCTATAGGGCATATTTTCTTTGAGTGTGACCTGTCATGGCAGATCTGGTCTGAGCAAAGCAGGGTGTTGGGTGGATGTAACTCAGAAAATGGGGCTGGGGACATCATCACTGTGCTCCGAGATAGCAGAGGTAGAGGGTAGGACTGGTTTCGAAAAGCTAGAGTTCGACTGGCTGCCGCTGTTTGGCATGTATGGAGGGAACAAAACCGTCGTATCTTCGAGGGACTAATCACCCCTCCTGTAGGCATCCTCCATAACATTGAATTCGATGTAAATGCTATGGGAAGCTGAAGAGTGGGAGTCCCACTATGATTGTATGTTGTAAGATTATTGTGTTGCATTTGGAATAAAATTTATCCTTTTTCCAATATATATATATATATATATATATATATATATATATATATATATATATATATATATATATATATATATATATATATATATATATATATATATATATATATATAACATGGAATTTTCTTGATTAAGAATATGTACTTCCTAACCAAGCAATACTTAGAAATTTTGGACTCAAAATCTTATAGAGTTTAGAATTTAGGATCCATACCATTTAGACTCGACGGGGGAGATGAAGCGTGGAGTGCACAACCAGACGGGACGCTCAGCTCAGGTAGTGGCGGAGACTTCTCAAGGGATTGTCGTGAGCCGTAAATGCCATGTGGGCATAACGAATGAAGATACAGCGAGACCGGAGCATATGAACCAAGCAGTACAGGATGTATTGTGCACAGATAACCCCAGGTGGCTGGAGGTACACCAGATTGGGACGACGAACGGTGGAGCAGTAGACATTAATATGGAATTGTACCAGAACGAGTCTGTTAATCCCCCAGTTAACGACTCAGTTGGAGGTGAAGGGGACAATCTTCTTAATTAAATGTCTATGATAGCATGGAATGTGAGGGGTGCGTGCTCGCTGGGAAGATGGAAGGATATTGGAGAGGTGATTCACAAAGAAGAGTGCAGTATCATAGTCCTTCTGGAGACGAAGATTAAGTCTATCAGGATGCTCGATAGAAGAACACCCGAACCATGGAGACATGCTAATAATTTGCATTTATGCAATATGACTCGCATCTGGATTCGGTGGGACTCAAGTAGTTGGGATGGTCACGTGGTACATACGTCAGGCTAACTTATTGTAATGCACTTCCACAAAAAAAGGGGTATGTGATTTGTTTTCGGAGATGCCTATGGTCACAACGATAAGACCCGGAGACGTGGACTTTGGGATGAAATAGGCCGAGTTAGCTCGGATACAAATCAAATGCAAGGACTACCGATGGTGATTATGGGCGACTTTAACGCCCTCATGTACAACTCAATGTACAACTCAGAGAAGGTGGGAGGAAGGGAGGTCCCGGACCCGATTGTGCAGGAATTCCAAACATGTCTTCTCAAGTCCGGGTTGCATATGCTGAATCATATCGAACACATATGAACTTGGCACAATAGGGCTTCTCATAATAGAGTCGCATGCCAACTGTATAGAGCGCTTGGTAATAGTGCCTGGTTTGATACTTTTCCAACAGTTTGTGCGAAAAGGGCTAGTGGCTGGCACCAACGACCACTCCCAGTGTGCGTCCATCTACTGGCTCATTCCCAGACCAAAAATCGGCTATTTCGTTTTAATAACAAATAGCCTAAGTTGGAGGGCTATATAGAGGCGGTTAAGGAGGGATTGTGTATACGGGTTGAAAGGAACCCCCAATACTGCATCGCTTCTATTCTGAAGTCGACAAAGGCTGCTCTCAAAAGGTGGTATAAGAAGCTACCAAAGCGAAAGCTCCAAGAGGAAGAGAAGCGGTTGCGGGAGCTTCAGGAGAATTTACAGGCCAAAATACTAGACAATGCGATCGCGGACGAGGAAAGGAGGCTCAGTCTGGAAGTTGGCAAGCTGCGACAACTTAAGCAGATCGAGTGGGCTCAGAGGGCGAAGTGCGCCTGGCTGAAGGTAGGCGGCAGAAGCACAAAAATTTTCTATGATGTGGTACGTGCGAGGGAGCACCATAACCACATACACAAACTTATTGGACCAGATGGGAAGGAAGTTACGAGCCAGAAAGAAATTCAAACTGAAGCGACAAGGTACTGCTCCGCTTTGTACAATCAAACTAATTATTTGCATGTTTTTCCAGAGCTTATATGCAAGCAGGTGGTCACTACGCTGGGCAATCAAACACTTATGGCACCGGTGACGCTGAAGGAAGTTGAAGACATTGTTATGAGAGCGGACCCCAACAAGTCTCCGGGTCCAGACAGATTCGGAAGTGGGTTCTATAAGACCCATTGGGGAGAGCTGAAAGGGCTGGTCTTTGAGATTGTCTCCGACTTCTTTGTCCAGGGCAGGCTACTACGTGAGCTGAACCACACGTTCCTCACGTTGATACCAAAGAAGGTAGGTGCTACCGCCCTCGATGTTTTTCGGCCAATTGCATGCTGCAATTACATCTATAAAATTATCACGCCAGTGATGTGCCAAGCTGCTTTTGTCAAAGGTAGGAATATAGCGGTTAACAATCTGCTAGCTCATGAGATGGTCTGACAGTCTAACAAAGTGGGGGGAGGGAAAAGGCATGCATCAAGATTGACCTCCGGAAGGCATATGATACTGTCAATCAAGAGTTCATGTGCCAGGTGATGCTTGCCATTGGTTTTGATTCAGCATGGGTGGATAGGGTTCGGGTATGTATTTCAACCCCGACCTTCTCGGTGATGCTTGGAGGACAGCCATATGGATTTTTCAGAAGTAACCGAGGTCTGCGCCAAGGTGATCCTCTCTCTCCATACCTATTTACAATAGTGATGGAATATTTCTCGTGCTTGTTGGACTCTGCAGCAATAAGGAGACAGATTACTCCGTTATACAAGCAAATCAACCCAAAAATGTGACATCTAATTTATGCGGTTGATTTACTTGTATTTATGGTTCCCTCGTGGCCCGAATTAAATAAGTTGGCAGAGATTTGGAAGAGTTTGGCAGATACTCTGGGCTCCGGCTTAACTGCGATAAAATAAAGGTTTACTTCAACACTCATTGTGCGGACAAGGAGGAGAAGGCAATGCTTCTGGGGGTGGAACGCGGAGAGCTTTCGGTTAAATACTTGGGAATACTATTAGCAGTCAACTATGCGCAGGAACATGAGTGTCGTAGCCTGGTGGACTACGTACAACTAGAGTAGACGGATGGCAAGCCTAGTGTCTATCGTTTGGGGGGCGAATCGAGTTGTTTAATATGTGATTACTGCTATTGCTAATTACTGGCTACAGGCGACACTCCTACCTATGGTTACCATCTCGAAAATTGAGCAAATTTGCGCTAATTTTATATGGAGAGGGGAAGTTCATGCTATCAGTTGGGAGCATTTATGTCGTCCGAGAGACGAAGGAGGCATTGGATTACGACCCTTGCGGGTTCTCCGGGAAGTTGCTGTCCTGAAAGTGACATGGAAACTCATCACGTCCGACTCTCTATGGGCTACATGGATGAGAAGTAGATATTTATCATCCTCGATTTTTTGGGAGACTCCGGTAAACAATAATGTCTTGGTAGTTTGTAAGCGAATTATGTCGCACAGACCGAAGTTGAAGGAGCTGATCTCCAGAGTATTCAAAGATAGCAGATCGACGATGCTTTGGCATGACTCGTGGATAATGCAACGAAGTTTGGCAGACGGGCAAGGGCGAAGTCCAGTTTGGCGGGCACATCAGTTGGAGTGGATTAGCAAAATTATACAAGAGGGGGAATGGAAGCCGGAGTTACACGACGAAGCTAGATTTCTGGAAGAGAAAATCAAATCCATACGGATCGACCTGAGCTTGGAGAAGGACGAATGGGTTTGGGACGCTACTGGTGGTAACAAATTCATACAAAAGGAAGTTTATGAGAGCTGACGAGTGCACCATGCTAAATGGGAACTTACTGATTTCGTTTGAACAAGAGGAATGGCGCGAAAGCTTCAGTTATGTGCATACAAACGATGCTTGGGTCGGCTAATGACCCGAGAGAGACTGGCCCGATTCGGAATGGGGTCCGAGGGAAACTAGCTGTGTGCTATGCGATTTTCATATGGAATCCATAGAACATTTGTTCTTCACATGTCCGAGGAAACTAGCTGTTTGCTATGTAGTTTTCATATGGAATCCATAGAACATTTGTTCTTCACACGTCCTATGGCTTGGGACATTTGGAAAACACAGATGGGCTTGCTTACTATACCGGTGGAAAATGATAGGGGTTGGAACAACGCAGTGGAGGAGATCAACAAAGACCAGAGGAGAGGTAAAGACTGGATTAATGAAGCTCGTATCAGGCTCGCAGCTGCGGTTTGACACATTTGGCGGAAGAGTAATAAAGAATATTCGAGGAAACGAAGACTCAACTCAAAGAAATTTTACATAATATTGATTATGATGTGAAAGTGATGATACGGTCGGTTCCCGACCATACTATGTAAGCTGTATATTTTCTTATAGAATAAAAGTACCCGGTTTCATATATATATATATATATATATATATATATATATATATATATATATATATATATATATATATATATACAAGAAGAAAATTGATTTATTGCATGTAAACCAATCGCTAAGGTGACTACTATTTCATTTAATTCCAAAACTACTAAAAATAACACTGAAAATACTTACAAATATGCCTAAATGTATAAAACATATTTTAAAAATATTAATAATTTATTAATAATTATTTGTTTTCCGATACCAAAAATTTCGATACTTCGATCCGAAACCGCTGATACTAACGATATCAACGATACTGATACTCATAGGAATGGTCTGATATCGACAATGACTAACTAAGTCACTAATTACCAGATTAACAAATGTATTAATTAATTTAAGCTATTTAAAGAATAATTACAACTCAATAAAGTAAATGGTTATTCTAACCAGCCACAGGCCCCATGAAACTAAGCCATATATATATATAAGGCTCATTCTAGAATATATATATTTTTCTTACGTAAAATCCTTGGAAATAGCTATAAGGTCTATACTAATTTTATATGAGAGTTCATAAGATACTAATTTTGAAAGCAATATATATAAATATCTATATATATATACTAGCCCAAAAGTATACATGTCCAAAACATCCAGCAAAATTTAATATGGAGAAATTATTTGTATCTATAGGCCATGGGCCTAAAGCCCAAACTAGTATATTTTGCTACACATAATTAAGAAGTATTAATAACAAATATCAACCACAATAAAACAAAATACTAGAAACCAACCAACCAACCCATAGCAATCTTACGTTTAGGGCTGTTTGGTTCGCCGTAAATGCACAGGAAGTGGAAGGAGATGCGGTAAGTGACTGGGTTTTGCGGGAGTTTCGGCGTTTGGTTGGCAGCAACTGGAGGCAGCAAGTGAGGAATCTCACTTGCTGCACAGTTGTTGTCCCCCTATTTTTTGTTTATTTCCACTTCCCTCACAAAAGTGAGGGAGGTGGGATGAAAGTGGGGGTGGTGGCAGTGGTGATGGTGGCGGAGAGCTGGAGTGGGGTGGTGGTGGCTCGTGGAGGCGGTGGTGGTGGTCTGAGGCGGTGGCGGTGCTAGGCGGTGCCGGAGGAGGCGGGGGAAAGAAGGAGATGGTGGAGGAGGCGATGGTGGAGGAGAGAGGAGATGGTGGTGGAGAAGGCGGTGGCATCTCCTTCCACTTTCTACTGTGAACCCTATTTACATTCATTAATTATTTAATTAAATAATAATTAATCATTTGATAAAATGGTCAATAGTTAATAGATAATTATGGTAATTAGCTTAATAATAATATTAAGCTTAAATATTAGGTGAAATTTTTTGTTAAATTTTGATTCTAAACACATATTTTTTGTCTATGAACCAGACAATGAGTAGCTAAATTATGGTAATTAATTTAAATTTTAATAATAATAGTGCTAATATTAATAACAATAATAATTAATAATATAAATAATAAACTATATTAATAATTTATAAAATGATAATAATAATAGTAATTTATAATAATTTATATTGTAACATTTAAGTTTAAATGAGACATTTTAGGTTTAAATGAATTGGGGGGTAACCATACCTAGGTTTACCATATCTCCAAAAAAACTTCACTTTCTACTTACATAACTATCCAAACACCAAACCAATTTTTTTTTTCACTTGCAGCAGAAAAAAAATATTCTATCCAAACACATTTTGAAAAGTGCCACTTGCTGCAAGTCCACGGAAAGTCACTTGTTGCAAGTGCCACTTTCACACTTTCAAAGAGTTACATCTATCCAAACAGTCAGCCCCTTACAAGAGTATGAGAGAGAGAGTGAGGGTCCGTTTGGGTCGGAGTTTAAACTCAATTTTCTGAGTTTAAACTCAAAAACCAGTGTAAAGAGTGTTTGGCTGAATGCTATTCGAAAAGTCCACTCCAATTTTTTTGCAAAAGCTACGTTTAAGGAAAAACTGGTTTTCTGGAAAAAAAAAAACTCAAACCTACCCATTTTCGTCACAGGTCTCTTTCCATAATTTCTCTCCTCACAGGGTCTCTCTCCACACTCTGTCTCCTAAGATCTGGAGAGTTTGGGGTCTTTCTCCACACTCTCTCCCCAATGGCATCACGACTCTCCTTGCGCCCTTTCCTCTCCCCACCTCCATTGGTGGACTTCCTATACTCTGCCAAGTTGGTATCTGCTCTCCGGTGTCAGTCTGTACCCGTCCGCTGCGACGACTACGTCAGATCGTGAGGATGGTGTCGAGGGAGATAACCTAGGTAGGGACGGGGAGAGGGGACAGAGAGGAGGAGCTGGCCAGAGGGGTGGTTGAGGAGGTGAGGCGGGTGAGGGAGCAGAGGGACGGCCATAGGGGGTGGTGCGAGAGGAGGAGGACTCCACATCGTTGTACGGACAGGTCGACGAATGTAACCAAACGCAAAGTCAGAATCTTTATACTCAGAAAACAACATTATAACTTAGACCATCTCCAATCGTGATTTCTAAAATTGAGTTCTTATCCTACTTAACATTGTACTTTAAGAGGATTTCAATCAAGAGTTTCTACATAGAAATTGTAGGATTTCAATCAAGAGATGATAGACCCCCGTGGCGTCGTTGCTGCTACTCCTCCTCCCTCTCTCCCTCCACCGCGGTCGGAGCTCCGGTCGAAGGAGCTAGGCCGAAGAGGAACTTGGATAGTGTCTGACAGAGTGGGGAACGAAATGTGTCGAGGTGGCAGGCAAAATTTGGGTGGATACTACTTTGCTTAAATATTTTACCGAACAAAAATTTCAACTTTTGTATTTTAAAACCATTTTAAAGATGAATGTAACCAAACGCAAAGTCAGAATCTCTATACTTACAAAAAAATTATAGGAGATTTCTATCCTAGTTGGAAGAGTTTCTACGTAGAAATTGTAGACATACAAAAATGCTCTCCAACGATTCTCCATGTTTATCCTATGTGTCACATAGTAAAAGGACCAATTTAATGGTATGGG
>JANAVB010027158.1:0-34414 GCA_029216955.1 Iris pallida
CGCACCCGTTTGTCAAGTTTCACGTGTCCATGATACGTATCCAGTGCCTGTGGCCCCCGAGTAGCAGGGGAATGCTACTTGCGCGCGGTGTTGCACCCCGCATGTACCCGTGTCCATAACGAACCAACACGACACCACAACCACCTCAGTACTGGAAAACAATAAGCGAGGCCAAACCCTAATTTCCTATTCAAACAAAATCCGAAATCAAGAATGAAATGCCCACTGTGGCATTTCATCAAACACTTAGGTGTATCCACTGATACGTGTCCGATACGGACACGTGCAGGACACGAGAGGGTACAAATCCTATTCCTATAGTACAAGGACACCTAGGGCTTGGTGTTTATGCAAAGAAACTAAAATTTCATGGAGGGATGGAGATTTACCTAGGTGTGCTCCTTCACAATAAAAACCCTTCAAAAGAGATCTCCAATAGCTAGCCAAAGTCCCCAAGTTGTGTCAAACCTGAGATTTGACTCCACCAACAGTAGGGAAACATCATTTAGAACACTATGGAAGAAATCTCAATAAAAATGGATCATTATTGATTAAACTATGAAGAAATTTAAATGCAGGCAAACCTTGTTCTTAGGAAAATGGTGGAATGGATGAAAAGAGGCACAAATATCAAGAGAGATTTTATAGGCAAAGGGGGGGATCCCTAGGCCGGCCACTAGTTAGGGTTAGGTTTTTTTTGGTTGTATCTAAGGGCTATCAATGCATCAAGCCTATTGAATGGCGTAGAATCTAGGGCTCCTTCCTAGTCAAGTTGCAAACCATTCCAATCTAACTAATCATGACTTAACCCACTAACCAACACTAACTAATACTCATTGTGGCTAACTAGACTAGCTATGACTAATCTAGATTAGGTCCAAACTAGGTTAGGCTAATCTAAACCACATGACAATTAATTAAATAATATTTAAATCACACCATTATAATTAATCATATTAAATTCCAAATAATATATATTAAATTTAAATAATTCAAAAATGAAAAAATATTCTCAAACTAGAAATGTGGTAGTAACAAATCTACCCTCCTTAAAAAAAATTCGTCCTCGAAATTGAAAGACGAAACTAACTATGAGAAGGATAGACGATCATACCTCACGGTCCAAAAAGATAAGGGTATCGCTCGCGCATCTCATCCTCCCGCTCCCAGGTAGACTCTCTTGGAGAATGATGCCTCCATGCGACACGAACCAAGGGTATCACCTGGTTTCTTAGCATCTTCTCTCGGCGATCCAGAATCTCCACTGGCTGCTCTGGATAACTGAGAGTAGGCCCTACCTCAATCTCTGAATGATCGAACACATGGCTAGGGTCAGCTACGTACCGTCTTAACTGTGATACATGGAATACGTTGTGGACACCCACTAGTGCAGGTGGCAAGTCTAGCCTGTATGCCACGTCACCGACTCTCCCGCTGATCATGAAAGGTCCGATGAAGCGTGGGCTAAGCTTCCCACCTCCACCAAAACGTATAGTACCACGAGTCGAAGATATCCTTAAGAAAACCTGGTCTCCAACCTAATCACAAGCAAGGTCTCAAATTAACTATGATTAACAAACATGATCAATAAAACACAACAAACAAACCTAAATCTAATCCTACTCTAATCTGTACCTCAAACTCCAACGGCCTCCGGTGGCTATCGGCCCAGTGTCGATGTCTGTCCTGCGCCACGCGAAGTCTGTCCCTGATGAGTTTTACCTTTTCGGCTGCGTCAACAACCATCTCTGGTCCCAGTAAAGCTCGCTCACCAATATCATCCCAAGATAAGGGTGTACGACATCTACGCCCGTACAGAGCCTCGAAAGATGACATCTTAATGCTGGCCTGAAAACTGTTGCTATAAGCAAACTCCACCAAATGTAGATGATCCTCCCAGTAACCTCCAAAATCAAAGCCGCACGTCCGCAGTATATCCTCGAGCGTCTGAATAGTCCTCTCTAACTGTCCGTCCGTCTGGGGGTGGTATGCAGTACTAAACTTGAGCTGAGTGCCCAAACTAGTCGGCAGACTCCTCAAGAAATGGGAAGTAAAGTGACTATCCCGATCCAAGATGATGCTGACCGGAACCCCATGAATCCTGACTATCTACCGCATGTACATCTCTGCAAGCCTCTCTGTAGACGTACCCACCTTGAATGGCAAGAAGTGGGCCGATTTGGTCAACCTGTCAACGATTACCCAAATCGCGTCTTTCCCTCCTGGTGTACGCGGCAATCCAGATACGAAATCCATAGTGACATGCTCCCACTTCCACTCTGGAATGGGCAACGGCTGCAATAATCTACTGGGCCTCTACCTCTCTGCCTTAACTTGCTGACAAACCAAGCACCTAGCTACGAAGTGGGCTATCTCCCGCTTTATCCCGTACCACCAGACATGCTCCCTCAGATCTCGGTACATCTTGTTGGCACCAGGGTGTATAAAGTACTGATATCTGTGGGCCTCCTATAAAACCTGCTCTCTGAACTCTCTGCTGGGCCCAAATAACCTGGAACCGTGCCGCAAGGCACCATCCTCTGCAAGAGAAAACTCGTCGTCCACCAACCCTGCACGAACCTGCTCTCGGATACACCGCAGAGCCACATCCTAGAACTACGTCGCCTTGATCCTCTCCATCAAGTACGACTGTATCTGAAGGCCCCACAACTGTATCTGCACTCCTGGTACTAGCACCTCAATCCCAAGGCTCTCCAAGTCTGCAAGCAAGTGCCGATCCATGGTCAAACACATGGCTGTCGGATACCTACTCAAGGCATCGGCAACCACGTTGGCCTTCCCTGGGTGATACTGAAGTAGGATGTCAAAGTCCTTCATCAACTCTAGCCATCTGCGCTGCCTCATGTTGAGCTCTTTCTGTGTAAACATATACTTTAAGCTCTTATGATCTGTGAAAATCTCCACCCTCTCTCTATACAAATAGTGCTTCCATAACTTCAGAGCAACAATCACTGCTGCCAGTTCCAGGTCATGGGTAGGATAGTTCTTCTCATGGGGACGTAACTGCCTGGAAGTATAGGCAATCACCTTTCCATGCTGCTGCAAGACACAACCCAGCCCATTTCTTGAAGCATCACTATAGATAGTGAATCCCCCTGATCCTGAAGGCAATGTCAGAATCGAAGCTGTCGTATGCCGCTTCTTTAACTCATCAAAAGCTACCTGACACTCCTCTGACCAAACATACTTAGCATCCTTCCGGGTCAACCGAGTCAACGGCTCTGCAACCCGGGAGAAATCCTGCACAAATCTCCTATAATATCCTGCCAGCCCTAAGAAACTCCTGATCTCTGCCACTGAAGTCGGCGCTGCCCATGCCTCAACTGCTATGATCTTCTTGGGGTCAACTGAGATCCCATCTCCAGTCACCACATGCCCCAAAAAGTCAACCCAGTCCAAGAAGAACTCACACTTGGAGAGCTTCCCATAAAGATGCTCCTTCCTGAGAGTCTCCAGCATTATCCTCAGATGCTCCTCGTGCTCCTCCTTGGTCTTCAAATACACCAAGATGTCGTCGATGAACACCACCACAAACTGATCCAGGTACTGGTGGAATACCTTGTTCATTAAGTTCATAAACACTGCTGGTGCATTGGTCAGCCCAAACGGCATAACCAAAAACTCAAACTGCACGTACCGTATCCTGAAAGCGGTCTTGGGAATGTCCTCCCCCTTCACCTTTACCTGGTGATAACCTGACCTCAAATCAATCTTGGAGAACACCCAAGCTCCGCTCAACTGATCAAAGAGATCATCGATCCACGGCAGTGGGTATCTGTTCTTGATCGTCAGGTTGTTGAGTACTCTGTAGTCAATACACATCCGTACTGACCCATCCTTCTTCGGTACAAACAATACTGGTGTACCCCATGGCGACGAACTCGAACGGATGAAGCCTTTGTCCTGCAACTCATCCACTTGCTTCTTCAGCTCCACCAACTCACTATTGTTCACTCGATAGATGTGCTGAGAGATAGGTTCCGCTCCTGGAACCAAGTCTATCGAGAACTTAATATCTCTGTCTGGTGGCAATCCAGGCAACTCCTCTAGAAAAATATCCATATACTCTGCTATCAAGGGGTGTGGAATCGTCTGCTCCTCAACAGAGACTCCGCAGAAAACTCTACTGCTCTGCTCTACCTGACGTCTGGAGTACTCGAACTCTGGCTCCTCTGGCACTCTGAAGAGAACTCTACCCCCTCTGCAATCAATACTGGCGTGGTGCCTGCTCAACCAATCCATACCGAGTACTATATCGTAGTTCGACAATGGCATTACAAGCAGGCTCACCTCCAACTCACGGCCTCCCAAAATAACACTTTAACCCTTACAAACATCACTCACAAGGATAATGCCACCTCCGATCGTGATCTTGTAAGTCCTAGGCAACGATTCAGCTATGATATAGTGTCTAATCGCAAATGATACCGATACAAAACTATGTGAAGCACCGAAATCGAATAATGCAAAAGCTGGACTGGAGTCGAGAAGAATCGAACCTGCGATCAGCTCTCCTATCATCTCTACATCCTCGGCCGCCATGGCAAAAGCTCGCCCCTGCTGGCCTCCTCTGGCCTGCTGCTGGTGCTGAACGAACCTCTGCTACTGTGTCGACAGGGCTGGTCCCCTCTGCTGGCCTGTTGGAGCTCTGTCTACTGCTCCCTGAGCTGCTCGTCCCATACGACACTCCCTCATCTGGTGGTCTGTTGAACCACATACTAGTTACTGGCCTAGCCTCTTCTGGCACTCATTGGAGACATGCCCGGGCTTCTTGTAGTAAGCAGAAGTGATAATCTGTCTCTAGCCCTGCTGCTGCTGTCTCGGCTGCTGTATTTGTCTCTACTGGAACGGCTATGGCTGGAACTGCCTCGGCTGCTGGTGCTGAAAGTGAGGCCTCTTGACCTGGCCTCCACTGCTGCTGCCCCCAACAGGGTCTCGCCCCCTCTTGAGCCTCAGCTCAAGATCGTCCTCGGCCAATAAAGCTCCCGTCAAAATCTTCTCGAAAGTGGCATCCCTGTTGCCCTTGGTCAAGGACTTGACTTCCTTGACCAGACCCTTTCGGAACCTCTGGGCCTTCGCCGTCTCACTCAAGCCCTCTATGAATCTACCGAGGCGGCTGAACTCCCCAGCGTACTCCTCTACTGATAGGCTCCCCTGAACTAAGCTCTCAAACTGCGACTCCAAGGCTCGGAGCGCTGCATCTGGAAAGAACTTCTTCTTGAAGAAGCCCTTGAATTCCTCCCAGGTCTGTCCAGCTACCCCCACCCTGGGGTCTGACTGATACCAGGTGCGAGCAAGATCTCGCATCCGGCTAGCTGCTGCCTCTATCTGGAGATCTGCAGGTATCCGGGCCAGGCAGAAGATCTCCTTTATATGCTCGATCCACTCGTCAGTATTTAAAATCCCCTCCGTCCCCAGGAAGTATATGGGGCTCATCTTCTGGAACTGCTCTATCCCAGGTGTCCTCGGCTGCTGGACTGCCGGTCGAGCTGCGACTGTCGTAAGGGCTAACTCCATGCTCCTGGCCTGCCGGACCTGCTGTACCTCCATAAACTGCTGAAAGTAGGCGAACATTTGTGCCGCGTCCACGTATCCTGTAGGCGACGGCTATTGGAAAGGCACCTCTGGGATGACTGGGTCCTGCCTCCGAGCTGGTGGAGGCATACCCCGTGCTGCTGCTGCTGAAGTCCCAATATGAGCAGAGGTGGCAGGAGTTGCAGCCTCCTGACCCTGCTGAACTGGCTGAGAGGTAGCAGTCCCCTCTACAGTATCCCCATGAATGGTACGCTATAACCGCGTCTCCACCATCCTGAAGACATATCAAACAAGGGTATCAATTGCTGAGAAAGAAATGATATAACAAAGGCGGATAGTTAAAATTCAAAAGAAATCAATTGACAGTAAGGATTTAGATGGCAAGAATAGAGTTTTTCCTAATATGATTGAGTACCTTGAAAACTACTATCCTATATCCTGCTGTAGGCTGTAGTGATACTCTGGTTCGAATACCACTACACTTCTAGTCTAGACCTGTATGGGCCACCACTAAAAACGTGCCATGACCCGCACCCTAGAGTAAGGGCACGAGACGCGGGTACGTCAAGCCTACGCCACAGTATCGGCGGTAGAACGATGTCCTAGGTCGCATGCATCTAATAGTATAAGGCTAAGCAGTTTATACTCCCCGAATGGGGGTGACATAGCAGAATATAAACTCAATCACAACTAAGGAAGAAGAAGTACGATATGATATAGAACTCAAAATAAAATACAGATGATCAGAAGAGTCTAAGTGTCTAAGATAACAACTCAGCAAACATCCAGAAATACAAAGTCTCAACTACAGAATATGAAAGAATATATACAATCCAGATCTCAAATGACAGAAATAGTAAAAACCTAGACTAGGGAGCCTCAGTCTCTATATCTAGTAGATCCGACTGGAAATCCGGATCACAGGTGTCATCTAGAGCTGTCCCATAAAAAGTTTTAATACTAGCCTTATCCTCGTCCTTTCTAAACATATCAACGGTGTCCAATCAGAACGGAGCGAGCACAATACATCTCAACAGATCATAGCAGGTTAGAAAATATAATCATGCAGTAAAGTAAGATACAGGAAACTGAAAGAAAGTACAGAATGTAAACAGAGAGAGAACTGTAATAGAAATATCTACTATAAGTAGAGAACTAACAGTGGCTAGTGAGTCAGAGTACAATATAGACATGTGAATAGCATAGGATGATTCTGATGCTATACTACAGAATGATTCTGATGCTACACTACTAGGATATTATTCACATGTCCACTTCTACTCTCCCGTACCCCCAATCAATACACAAGGATCCAGCCAGGTTATGTTATGATTAACGTAACGGCCCCCGAAGGGTGGTATATGATAGTCCCATAAATGGGGATTCTAGGAATGCCCATAAATGGGGGATTCAAGGAAGACTCTGTAATCATGAGAGTACATGTCACAAATGATTCAATGAACCGTGAAGCATAGTGATACACAATGTAAGTGAAACGTACATAACATGTAGTATCCGATGCTCCCTGAGGGGTTAACATCTCAAGAAAGGATCCATATAGTACTAATCCGTGTGACCAACGTGACAGCATCAAGTAAAGTAATTTAAAGCAGGAGAATAATTCTAACAGGATATAAATGATCAGAGAATGTACTCGCCTGTATCCTGAGTATCTGAAAAATATCTACTGTCTGAGGAGTGGTGTCTGTCTCCTATAGAACAGTACAAGTCACTGAAGAACCAATAGGCAACTCTAAAGAGGGGATGAATAGAGTTTATGACAATAATGTCCAACTAAAAATTAAACTCTTTCACCAGCAGAAAATAATCTGAGTAAATACGGAAATAGTAAAGAGCAAGAAAGCATACGCAAACACAGCCGATTTTAACCTGGTTTCTCTTGTGGAGGACTAGTCCAGGCCTGAGAACTCTAGCTCAGGATTAAATCCACTATTTGTGAAATAGTAGTTACACCCCGTACCTTTTCTTTAGAAGAGCATGTCAACTTCTTACAGAGATCGCAGTGGCGATGCTTGGAATTTTCCAAGCGACTTCTTGAACTTTTGCACAAACTCCTAACTTAAAAGTACTGAGCACTTTGAGGCTTAGGGAGCTTGTGGCTAGTAGATAAGAAGGGTATGGCTTGTATAAGGCTTTAGAGAGAAGAGAAGAGAAGATTGGATGAATGAAAATGAAAGAATTCATGGCCTATTTATAGGATAATATACATGCAGAATTTGGCCAGAATTCTGGTTGGAACTTTCAAAAATTTGGCCGTTGGACAACTTGCATCCAGCCAACCCTAAAAATTAGGGTCCTGGAATTTAGGAGGCAGAGTTTGGTCCGAACTCTGTGTGGAGGCAGAGTTCGGCCCGAACTCTGTCTTCAGAGCACAGAATAGGTCCAATGGGCCAATGGGCTGTTTGGATGTTTGGTAGGGCTTTTTGTTTGAGATATAGGTATAGTCTAAGTCTCAAATTGCTCAGCACAGCTCAGTTTACATAAGTCTAGACTCAAATAAAGTATAAAATACAGACTCAAACTATAAAGCATTGCAGGTGTGAGCTGTCGTCAGGCTTATACCGAATTCAGTCTTTATGTGTCGTATTGAAATATTACAAGTATCATGTTGTCAATTGTATCAATATATGGTTGACTGTGATTTTGTGTCAATAATTTCCCCCATATTGATATGACAAAATGATATTTGTATATTCAATATTCATACATGGACACACAAAAAACAGTAGCATAGCTCCCCCGTAATAAGTGCAAAGCTAGCAATAGCTCCGCCGTAAACATTGCCTGTTGTCCTGATAACAATATTCTTTTCCCAAAGCACAGATACACAAAGCCAGAAAAATATAATATAATATGAATGTATCAAAATATTTCTCTCTTTTGTCAGATATCAAACAACCAGAATAATGAATGGCAAGCACACCAAAAATAATAATGATAAACTCTATAAAACTGAGAAACTGCATAATAAAATGTCTCCAAGAGTCACATAATGAGTTCTAGTACAACCAAAGTGCAGAAATAAAAACAACTACATCAACTAAAAATTCATAAAAGCATAAACTATGATCCTCAGCAGTAGCAGCAAAGAGAGATCCATATCCATCATCGAGCTCGTGAAGGCCCACCATCGTCGGATGGATCAGTGAGTGAATGACGAGGGTCCACGAAGGTCGCACCCACCATCGAGCTCGTGAAGGCCCACCATCGTCGGATGGATCAGTAAATGAATGACGAGGGTCTACAAAGGTCACATCTGGATCCAGGTACAGGATAACCCAAGGGTCATTGATACGGTATCCATCGCGAACAGGGTCCCGCTCCATGGGAATAGGCATAGAAGGATGCCGGGACATAGAGTACCGAATATCGTGCAGTGAGTTGCTAATGGCACTCATCTGCAAGGTAGTTCGGTAGTCAAGCTGAGTCCAGCGATCATCCTTTAAGGTGAATCGATCGCGAAGCATAGTCTGGAGTGACTCAAGAGTAGCAGGAGGAGGAGGAGGATCCTGTCCAAGAGGAGGGGCATCGGGCTCATCGTCAGAGTGCTTGGACACAACAGATAAGCCAACTGCTGCCTGAAGCCGCCGTGCCTTAGAGAGGAAGACAGGGGCAGATAGGAACTGGCACTCATCAAGAGGTACACGGAAAGCACGAAAGAGCATAGAAAGATAAAGAGCATAAACCAAGGATCTTGGTTTCTTTCTAGCGTTAATCATCCAGTCCATCATTGTACGTGGAAGATTAAAAAGAATATATAAATGGAGGTGATACAAAGCAGAGATTTCAAAGTATGTAACTTCATCGGTCAATCCTGCTTTGGGCAGAATCGTGTTAAAGACGATCCGATGAAGTTCATAAAAGTAAGGATTGAGAAACTTGGCGAGAAGCTTACGAGAACGTGTGTTAGGGGTACACTAGTCGTCCTTGAAGCTTTCTAGGGATGACCCATCGGGAAATAGAAACTTTCAAGCTTCAACAAGTTTTTCCCATGAGTTTGGCTCCGGGAGTTCAAGGTGTTCGGCCAAGTCGAAATCATCAAAAGAAATATCAATGCCCGCAACCCGTGAAAAGATATGTGTATCATTGTGAGTAAGGTTGCAGTAGAACATTTGTATGGCATTGAGATATATAACCAAATTTGTAGTGACAAGTTTATCAAGACAAAGATCATAAAAAAGTGAATCATATTGAGAAAATATAGTAAAATTTATAGGGTGACCCGCATACACCGGACGTGGCCAAAAATTACTAAACCATTCATTGGAAGCATCAAGTGATACGAATATCCGGTCATCATACGTGCTGGGGTCGAGTGGACGAGGTGGGTTGAACAACGGGTGAATGGGTTGTTGATTGGGTTGTTCAACGGGTGGTTCAACACGAGGAGGAGCATTCGAAGAGGACGCACCCTCGGTTCGAAGTCTCTTCCCCCTATTGAACAACTTAGGAGCCATGAAATAATAAAGAAAATTGAAGAATTGTAGATGAAGAGAAGTGTAGAAATATACCTCAATTTGATGATAAAAGATGAAGGAGAATGGTGAGAGAAGCCTTCTCCTTGAGTTTTGAGAAGAATGATGCTTTAAGAAGGAAGAACTAGGGTTAGGGTTTGGAGGAAAATAGTTTGGAAAAGTTTGGAAGGTGGCAATGGAGGAAAGAGAAGAGGGGAACCCGGTTTTTAGTGTAAGGGTTCGAATGGTCGGAGCAAATGTGGACCATTGGATCACAACCTGATCAGCGGCTGAGGCTGCTTTCAGTTCTGGAACAGCCAGACCGAATTCGGCCCGAACTCTGGATAAGACAGAGTTCGGCCCGAATTCTGGTTTATGGTACCAGAACAGAAATCAGGCTAGAAAAGAAATTTGATCAAGTAAGAGAGAATTAAAAATAAGAGAAAAATATGATAAAAAATAATAATAAATGGATGCAAGACAGTGAGAAAAACCAAGTAAAAAAATATAACGCTGAATCAAAGTGAAGTTTGAAAGTTTGAATTAAAGCATGAGATAAATAAAAGTAGACCATGTAATAAACAAGGAAATATGCCACAATTCAATATATTGAAGCTGCCATGAGGTAGCTGCAGGGGCCGAATCCCAGCTAGCGGTAGTCCTGAGGACTAGTGCACCGTGTCGCTTAGGTTTTTACGCCTTGTTGTCAGAAGGACCCTTTCGACTTGTACCCATAGCAAGTTCAACGTAAAGAATCAAGACATAATCGATATTTATGCAGGTTACTTTAATGAATAACAGCTTCATCCAAAATTCCTAGTTCACGACAGAGAAAGTTAAAACGCTCTTCGGATAGAGGTTTGGTAAAGAAATCTGCTAGCTGATGATCGGTGTCGATAAATTCTAAGTTAATAGTGCCATTTTGCTGATGATTACGCAAAAAAATGGTAACATATTTCAATGTGCTTCGTGCGTGAATGACATATGGGGTTCTTATTAAGATTTATAACACTAGTGTTGTCACAAAATATAGGAATGTGCATAAAAGATAAATTATAGTCTTCAAGGGTTTGCTTCATCCACATAATTTGTGCACAACAACGACCAGCTGCAATATATTCAGCTTCTGTTGTGGATAGTGCGACAGAATTCTACTTCTTGCTAAACCAAGAGACTAGAGCCTTTTCTAATAAATGATACGTGCCGTTCGTACTTTTACGGTCGACCTTGCATCCGGCAAAATCAGCATCAGAGTAACTAATGAGGTCAAATGATGTTGACTTAGGATACCATAGGCCCACTGTAACCGTACCTTTAAGGTATCGAAAGATACGGTTAACAGCAGTCATGTATGATTCCCTAGGATTAGCTTGATATCTAGCACACAGGCAAACACTAAACATAATATCAGGGCGACTAGCAGTTAAATAAAGTAGACTGCCTATCATACCTCGATACTTACGTTGATCCATAGGTTTGCCGCTTTCATCTGGTTCTAGTTTAGTTGTAGTAGCCATTGGAGTGCTGATTGGTTTGACGTTGTCAAGGTCGAATTTCTTCAGCATGTCCTTTGTATACTTTAACTGACAGATGAAAGTTCCATTTGACATTTGTTTGACTTGTAGTCCAAGAAAGTAATTGAGCTCCCCCATCATGCTCATCTCAAACTCGGTCTGCATACACTTAGCAAAATCTTGACAGAGGGTTTCATCAGTAGAACCAAATATAATATCATCCACGTAAATTTGTACTAAGAGAATAGTGTCTTTAAAAGATTTTATAAAAAGTGTAGTGTCAACTTTCCCTTTTGAGAAACCTTTTTCCAGCGAGAAATTGCTTAGCCGTTCATACCAAGCTCTAGGGGCTTGTTTGAGGCCATATAGTGCTTTCTTGAGCTTAAAAACATGGTCGAAAAATTTATGATTTTCAAAACCAAGGGGTTGTTTAACAAAAACTTCATCCTTAATGAATCCATTCAAGAAAGCACTTTTAACATCCATTTGAAACAATTTGAAATTTTGAAAGTTGGCAAATACGCAAAGCATCCGAATGGATTCTAATCTCGCAACAGGAGCATACGTCTCATCGTAGTCGATACCTTCCTCTTTGTTGTATCCTTGAGCTACTAGACGAGCTTTGTTGCGTGTAACTGAACCATCTTCATTTACTTTGTTTCGAAAAACCCATTTAGTACCAATAATCGAGTGATTTACCGGCCTAGGAACAAGTTTCCAAACTTAGCTCCTCTCGAATTGGTTGAGTTCTTCTTGCATGGCAGAAATCCAAAATTTATCATTAAAAGCTTCTACAATATTTTTTGGCTCAATTTGTGAAATGAAGGCAGTACTAGCAATGGAGTCTCTTATTGATGATCTAGTACTTACTCCACGTGAAACATCACCTATAACCAAATTTTCTGGATGTGACGGCTTGAAAGAAAATTTCTTGGCAAGCTCTCCAGAGAATTAGTTTCAGTGGTTGTGTTCATTGGAGTAGAAGTTGATGGCTCAACATCATCATCAAGAGTAGCTGCTGTACTGTTATCCTCATCGAAAGTCAGACTCTTCCACAATTAATGAGCATTTCTTGAAAACTCTATATCCCTTGCTCTTGGCCGCATAGCCAAGAAAAATACCATCGTCAACTTTGGCATCAAATTTGCCTAAGTTGTCTTTGGTGTTAAGAATAAAACATCGACAACCGAAAACTCAAAAATATGAAACGTTTGGAGTTCTTCCAAACCAAAGCTCATAGGGTGTTTTCTTCATAATAGGACGAATAAGAACCCTATTTAAAATATGGCATGCTGTACTGACAGCTTCAGCCCAAAAATATTTTGGAAGAGAGAATTTATTTAACATGACTCTAGCCATATCGCCAAGAGTACTATTCTTCCGTTCCACAACACCATTTTGTTGAGGAGTTCTTGGACAAGAAAACTCATGATTAAAACCATTTAAATCACAAAACTTTTCAAAATCACTATTTTCGAATTCGCCTCCATGATCCCTTCAGATTAGAGTAATCATGTAGCCTTTTTCATTTTGAACCTTTTTAGCAAATATTTTAAAAACAGAAATGGCATCAGTTTTATTTGTAAGAAAGAAAACCCAAGTAAATCTAGAAAAGTCATCAACTATAACAAAAGCGTAGAGTTTTCCACCAAGACTGGCTACTCTACTAGGGCCAAATAAATCCATATGAAGTAATTGCAATGGTCTAGTAGTACTTACAGAGTTTATGGAATGAAATGAGGAATTGGTTGCCTTATTCAATTCACATTCGGCACATACCGTGTCCTTTTTGAATATGATATCGGGCAAGCCTCTGACTAGCTTCTTGGTCGATAGTCTGGATATAGTATCCATATTGGCATGACCAAGACGCTGGTGCCACAGTAATCTTTCATCCTTGTGAGCATAGAGACATCTTCCTGCACTGTTAGTATCTCTAGATAGATAGAAAATATAAATATTATCCTCTCTTATCCCTTCAAAAACAATGTCTCCTGTTGACCTATCATAAATAAAGCATTTATTTTGTCCAAAGTTAATATCATACTCATGATCAGCAAGATGACTTATGCTGAGCAGGTTATGCTTTAACTCGGTCACTAGGCAGACATCCTTTATTACAGGAGAAGGAGGATGACCAATAGTACCCTTACCAATGATATACCCTTTTAGGTTGTTGCCGAAGGATACATACCCTTCCCTCTTCATCGATAGTGATGTGAAAAGATTTGCGTCTTCCATCAAATATCGCAAGCATCCACTATCGAGAATCCACTTACTCTTAGTTGAGGAGGGAAGGTCCACCTAAATCAAGAGTAGATGTGACCTTTGGTACCCAAGTTCTTGAGGGTCCTGAAAAGTTAGTTTTCGGCAACCATGCATATATGTTTCTATCTACTAATCTCCTAACTCTACATTGTGGTGAAATGTGTCCATGTAGTCCACAATAAGTACAAATAGCATTCCTATTTATGTTAGGAGCATGTTGATGATGTCTATATGTAGAGTGATGTGGAGTGTGATGCTGATGTCTATATGTAGCATGGTAAGAGTGGTGTGGAACATGATAATGTTTATATCCATAAGCAGTATGATGGTGATTTTATTTATGTGCAACATAGTGATGATTGTATCTATGTATAGCATGGTGATTTTGTGTCATATGAGAATTATTTCTACGTGCATGTGGTTTGTGTGCTTTATGAAAGTGGGTGTACATATAAGTATGATTACGTACTGCAGGTGGATGACGTGGTTGACTAGTATGAGTAGTGTCATGCTTTGTGTGTGTCTCATGTGATTGGGTTTGAGGTTGAGCAACCTGTTTTCCAAATCTAGTCTCTAATTTCTTAGAGACAGCCTGCAGTTCATTAATCTTAGTATTCAAACCATAAATCTTAGTGATAGAGATCTTGTGTCTATTCTTTTCTTCAGCAATCTCAGTATTGAGTGTTGTGATCTCTTATGTTTACTTTTCTATCCGTGCTTCAGCATCATGTAGGCTTAATTTAAGTTTAGACACCTCATTTGTGACTTCCGTGGGTGAAGTGTCTCTACTATTATCAAGCAATGAAGAGAGTCTTTGAATCTCGAATTCATAACTTTTGATCTTTTCCTTGGCGTATTTATATTTATCAATGACTTTCTTGTGGTCATTGAGTAAATCATTGAATGCATCGCCAAGTTCATCAAACGTGAAATCATCGAGAGTTTTGCTAGTTACCTTGTCGGATGTAGCCATTAGGCAAACATTGGCGGTGTCTTGAAGAGAGTCCTTTTCTTCCTCGGAGTCACTAGCTTCGCTTTCATGCCAAATGCTTGTGTTGGCATATTTCTTTGAGGAAGCTTTCTTGTATGGTTTCTCATATCGGTTGCTCTTCTTTGTGAATGGACAGTCTTTTCGGACGTGTCCAGTCTTCTTACAACCGTAGCATGTTGGCTCTTCTTCGTCATCTTCTTATGGTTCCTTCTTTCTTCGATTGAAGCGAAGGAATTTCTTGAAGTTGCGGACAAGGAGAGCTTGATCTTCACCTTCCGAGTTGTCGTCATCTGTCTCTTCAGGATCAGCCCTTCGTCGGTGAGCTTTAAGGGCAATCTTCTTTGCCTTAGGAGCAGGCTCTTCGAAGTCATTGAGATCAAGCTCATGAGTCATTAGCTTTCCCATCAAAGTCTCCATGGACATAGTCGTAAGATCATTTCCTTCTATGATGGATGTCACCTTAGGGTTCCAAATTTTTGGTAGCCCCCTAAGTATCTTGTGGATCTTCTCGTGATTTGTATATTGTTTGCCGAGAGAAGACAAGGGGTTGATAATGTCGAGGAATCTTGTAATCATTTGTGTGATCGTCTCATTTGGCTTCATCTTGAAAGCCTCATATTCTTGAGTGAGACGACTTATTTTTGACTCCTTTACTTGAGTGGTTCCTTCATGCGTCACTTCTAGAAGTCTCCATACTTCGTGAGAGGTGGTGCATGTTGAGACCCTGTTGAACTCATTCCTGTCTATAGCACAGAATAACGCATTAATAGCTCTTGCGTCTAGACTCGCCTGTTTCTTCTCCTCGTCAGAATATTTGTCATGGGTTTTCTCAACGAGATCACCATTGACAATTATCCTGGCGGGCTTTTTATAACCATCGGTGACAATGGTCCACAGGTCGAAGTCTAGCGACTTGAGATAAAAACTCATCCTTGTTTTCCAATAGGTGTAGTTAGTTCAATCAAATAGGGGAGGCCTATGAGTGGACTGCCCTTCACCGTGATTAGAAATCATGGATTGGGTGGTTGCCATGGATCAGCTCTAGGATGTTAATCCTTGTTGAGAGAACAGAGCTCTGATACCAATTGAAGAACCAATAGGCAACTCTAAAGGGGGGTGAATAGAGTTTATGACAATAATGTCCAATTAAAAATTAAACACTTTTACCAGCAGAAAATAATCAGAGTAAATACAGAAATAGTAAAGAGCAAGAAAGCATACGCAAACACCGCCGATTTTAACCTAGTTTTCCTCGTGGAGGACTAGTCCAGGCCTGAGAACTCTAGCTCAGGATTAAATCCACTATTGTGAAATAGTAGTTACACTCCGTGCTTTTTCTTTAGAAGAGCACGTCAACTTCTTACTGAGATCGCAGTGGCGATGCTTGGAATTTTCCAAGCGACTTCTTGAACTCTTGCACAAACTCCTAACTGAAAAGTACTGAGCACTTTGAGGCTTAGGGAGCTTGTGGCTAGTAGATGAGAAGGGTATGGCTTGTATAAGGCTTTAGAGAGAAGAGAAGAGAAGAGAAGATTGGATGAATGAAAATGAAAGAATTCATGGCCTATTTATAGGATAATATACAGGCAGAATTCGGCCAGAATTCTGGTTGAAACATTCAAAAATTTGGCCGTTGGACAACTTGCATCCAGCCAACCCTAAAAATTAGGGTCCTGGAATTTAAGAGACAGAGTTCGACCCGAACTCTGTGTGGATGCAGAGTTTGGCCCGAACTCTGTCTCCAGAGCACAGAATAGGTCCAATGGGCCAATGGGCTGTTTGGATGTTTGGTGGGGCTTTTGGTTTGAGGTATAGGTATAGTCTAAGTCTCAAAATGCTCAACACAGCTCAGTTTACATAAGTCTAGATTCAAATAAAGTGTAAAATACAGACTCAAACTATGAAGCATTGCAGGTGCGAGCTGTCGTCTGGCTTGTACCGAATTCAGTCTTCATGTGTCGTATTGAAATATTACAAGTATCATGTTGTCAATTGTATCAATATATGGTTGACTGTGATTTTGTGTCAATAGTCACTATAAGTCTAAAATGATAATAAGATGTAATTCAATGCATTCTATATGAATCTAGGTCAATCTAGACCAAAGTCAACTCTTGGTCAACTATGGTCAACCCTAGAAGTCAAACTAGGTCAACTAAGTCAAACCTAAGTCAAACAAGTCTATACTAGTCTAACTAGTCTATTCTATCAAGCCCACATCAATTCTAGACTATTCAAGTCTAACTAGACTCTATACTGGCATTCATGCCACACCCATCGGCTATGAGCCCTAGGCTATAGGCTATATCATGCCTAAGCCAACCCACATATCACATATTAACATATCAATACATATATCTAAATATAATACACACACATATTATAATATATAGGATACATATATATACATCTCACATAAATATATATACATGTACATATGTATATATGCATACACACATAGGAGGATAGGAATTAGGCACATGTGCATGTGTTCATGTGTGTGTGTGAGTGAAGACAAGGACATGTGTGTAGTGTACATTGCGTACAGTGGTTTACATTTGTGTGTGTGCAAACAGAAAGTAGTGTGGTATGGTATAAACCTGTGTACAGTGTCATTCCTGTGTGTGAAACAGTGTAGTGTATAGATATGAGAACAGTGAAGTGTCAAAAGGAAAAACAGTGGCATGGCAGTGTGTGTAATCTGGAAATCAGTGTATTTGGAAAACAGTGTATAACTGGGAAACATAGTGTGGTAGTGTCATGTGTGTGAAACAGGAATAGGAAACAGTGGCATATGAAAATTAGTAAGCTAACATTGGTTCACATGACAGTGTATAACCTGTGAGTTCATTAAGAGGAAGAGTGAAATCTGGAATAGGAAAAACAGGGAGTGATATGGAATCACATGACAGTTCACATTTGAATCAAATCAGTTGTATACATGTAGAGAATAGGGATACATTAGCATGTAAACTAACCTTCCTATAGTTATACAAGTTCAGTTTAAAACTGGGATATCAATTCAGGTATTTAAGAGAAATCAATTCTTAGGTTATAGAGAGAACATGACAGTTAACTTACCAATTTGAATTCAGTCACCAACCAATACCAACACAAAGTATTTAATTACTATGGCTAACTTCAAATCAGTTAAAAAGGAAGAATCCATATCAGTTGTATGGGAATTCAACTCAGGTTATTAAGGAATGAATCATTCAATTTGAAGTATCAGCCAATACCTATTTGAAAGCCAACACATTGTCCAAAATCCCATTTCCATATCAAAAAGCCTATTCGAATGTAACATTGAACTAAACATGAACTAACAAATATGTGAGATCATACAGGACTATCTAACATCAATTAAAATAGATTAAATAGGATTAAGTTTAGGAAAAACTGAAATATACAATATATCAGTCACGTATCAGTCGAGCCACATATGTTCGAATCCCCATTCCACATGACAAAACCTATTCTAATATATAAATCCAACTTAACAGAGATTATTAAACATTTCTAGGATCTTAATTAGCAATTTAAATCATGAATTAAATAATTAATAGAATTTAACACAGGACAAATAACAGAATTGTACATGGCACAGTGCACGACCTGTACACACCCGATTTCGTGTCCGACACGACACGAGGTATCACGAAACTTTGGGGGCCTCGTGTCAGTGTCTGCCTGCACCCGTGTGTCGAGTTTCACGTGTCCACGATACGTATCCAGTGCACCGTGGCTCCCGAGTAGCAGGGGAATGCTACTCGCGCGCGCGCGTGCTGCACCCCGCTTGTACTCGTGTCCATAGCGACCCGACATGACACCACAACCACCTCAGTCCACTGGAAAACAATAAGCGAGGCCAAACCCTAATTTTCTATTCAGACAAAATCTGAAATCAAAAATGAAATGCCTACTGTGGCATTTCATCAAACACTTAGGTGTATCAACTGATACGTGTCCGATACGGACACGTGCAGGACACGAGAGGGTGCAAATCCTATTCCTACAGTACAAGGACACCTAGGGCTTGGTATTTATGCAAAGAAACTAAAATTTCATGGGAGGGATGGGGATTTACCTAGGTGTGCTCCTTCACAATAAAAATCCTTCAAAAGAGATCTCCAATAGCTAGCCAAAGTCCCCAAATTATGTCAAACCTGAGATTTGACTCCACCAACAGTAGGGAAACATCTTTTAGAATACTATAGAAGAAATCTCAATGAAAATGGATCATTATTGAATAAAGTATGAAGAAATTTAAATGAAGGCAAACCTTGTTCTTAGGAAAATGGTGGAATGGATGAAAAGAGGCACAAATATCAAGAGAGATTTTATAGGTAAGGGGGGATCCCTAGGCCGGCCACTAGTTAGGGTTAGGGTTTTTTTGGTTGCAACTAAGGGCTATCAATGCATCAAGCCTATTGAATGTCCTAGAATCTAGAGCTCCTTCCTAGTCAAGTTGCAAACCATTCCAACCTAACTAATCATGACTTAACCCACTAACCAACACTAACTAATACTCTGGACTAGCTATGACTAATCTAGGTTAGGTCCAAACTAGGTTAGGCTAATCTATACCACATGGCAATCAATTAAATAATATATAAATCACACAATTCTAATTAATCATATTAAATTCAAAATAATATATATTAAATTCAAATAATTCAAAAATGACAAAAATACCCTCAAACTAGAAATATGGAAGTAACAAACATCCAGGCATGGCATAGTGGACGTAGTCCCAAAATCAACGACGCATGCATGCTAATGGAGATGTCAATCCCGAAATAGAAATACTCCCAACTAATATATACCCGCATATGATTTATATCGAAAAGCTCCCAACAAAAACACCCACAGTACCAAGTTAAACCCATCATGCATAATAGATACCCAACCAACAATTTTAATCCAAATAGCAAAACATCTCCTACAACAAAGAAATCTTTCCCAACCCAACATGTATAATAAGGAAAACCTAAATCAACATCCCACAGCAAGTATAGGAAGGAGGAACCAAACAACAATTTATACAAAAAACCCAAACCAACAATACATGCATCACAAATAATTCCAACAGCAGCTAGGTAACCCAAAATCGAAAATGATCCAACAACAAGTAAAGAACCGAACATGATCTAAAGATCATTCGCGCTTCACAAACAAAGACAATCGTAGGATCGTCAAGCCAAAATCGAACCCAACACATATCAGTCGATCGAAACCCTTTTTATGTAGGGATCGAGATCCAACAACATCATCGACAAACAAAATAAACCAAGAAACTGAAATCAATCAAGAGTTTAGAATTTATACCCCAGAATTTAGTGTCAGAATCCGAAGGGAGGCTTCGGACTCGGCTCGCAGGCACGCACAGCACCTCGCCGGGTCGCGGCTATGACTGTGGAGAGGCTTAGGACTCGGCTCCCCAAATGCAATTACACTCCCTTGAACAAGAACAAACAAAAAAAATCAAAGAACACAAGCATTTGGTACTTACAATTATTTCATCGAACATGAAGCGCACATAGAATAATTTCCAACAAAATTTTTTTTAGGGAAAAAAAATCCAAATCTAAATCACTCACTTAATCAAGAGAAGTCAACGATGATGCAGCCCTTTTCGGATCATCGCCGACGTGGAAGGAGACGTCAGGAAACCCTTAAAGAACACTAATTTTGGAGAGATGGATGCATGTATGGTTGTCAAAAATTAGAAGATTTTACTAAAATTATGTCGAGGCAGAATTTAGGGCATAAAATAAGCAATGATCGAGATTTTAGGACAAACCAGTGGTGAAGGCTACGCCGGTGATAACCTTCCCTCTGCGGTGGAGTCTGTAACCGAGGGAAGCGAGGAACGGGCTGAGGGAAGTTGGGAAGCGGGGAGCGGGCTGAGGGGAGTTGGAGAGCGGGGAGTGGGCTGAGGGGAGTTGGGGAGCGGAAGGAGAAGGAGAAAGAGAGGGTTTAGAATTTTTCTTAAGTATGGAAGAATTGCGGGGGAGTCGAGGTTTCGACTTAAATTTTCGTGTTTTTTTTATAACGCTCGTATCACTGGAGCACTATCAATAACGTTTTTAATATAAACCTTCATAGATTCTAGTCTTGCTGAACTTTGATGACGCTTCCACATCAGCCGTCATGAAAACCACTTATCAAGCGTCATTAATAGGTCTTTTTGTTATAGTGTTCGTACCAATAATCGAATGATTAGCTAGCCTTGGAACAAGTTCCCAGACCTGGCTTCTCTCGAATTGGTTGAGTTCTTCTTGCATGGCAGAAATCCAAAACTCATCATTAAAAGCTTCTAAAACATTTTTAGGCTCAATTTGTGAGATGAAGGCAGTGCTAGCAATGGAGTCTTTTAACGATGATCGAGTACTTACTCCACGTGATACCTCACCTATTACCAAGTTTTCTGGATGTGACGGCTTAAATGCAAATTTCTTCGACAAGCCCTCCAGAGAGTTGGTTTCAGGGGTGGTATTTATCGGCATAGAAGTTGATGGCTCAACATCATCATCAGGAGTAGCTGCTGCACTATTATCCTCATCAAAAGTCACATTAGTAGACTCTTCTACAATCAATGAGCGTTTGTTGAACACTCTATATCCCTTGCTCTTGGCAACATAGCCAAAAATAATACCATCGTCAGCTTTGGAATCAAATTTGCCTAAGTTGTCATCGGTGTTAAGGATAAAACATTAACAACCAAACACTCTAAAATATGAAACATTTGGAGTTCTTCCAAACCAAAGCTCATAGGGTGTTTTCTTCGTAATAGGTCGAATAAGCACCCTATTTAAAATATGTCACGCTGTACTGACAGCTTCAGACCAAAAATATTTTGGAAGTGAAAATTTATTCAACATGACTCTAGCCATGTCGCCAAGAGTCATATTCTTTTGCTCCACAACACCATTTTATTGAGAAGTTCTAGGACAAAAAAACTCATGATCAAAACCATTTGAATCACAAAACTTTTCAAAATCAGAATTTTCGAATTTGCCTCCATGATCACTTCGGATTTGAGTAATCATGTAGCCCTTTTTCGTTTTGAACCTTCTTAGCAAAAATTTTGAAAACAAAAATAGCATCGCTTTTGTTGAAAGAAAGAAAACCCAAGTGAATCTAGAAAAGTCATCTACTCTAAAAAAAGTATAGAGTTTTTCACCAAGACTGGCTACTCTACTAGGACCAAATAAGTCCATGTGCAGTAATTGTAAGGGTCGAGTAGTACTTACAATATTTAGGAAATGAAATAAAGATTTTGTTGCCTTATTCAGTTCACATTTGGCACATACCGTGTCCTTTTTGAATGTGATGTCGGGCAAACCTCTTACTAGCTTCTTTGTCGATAGCCTGGATATAGTATCCATATTGGCATGACCAAGACGCTGGTGCCATAATATTCTTTCATCCTTGTGGGCGTAGAGGCATCTTTCTGCACTATGATGTACCCTTTTAGGTTGGTGCAGAAGGATACACACCCTTCCCTCTTCATTAATAGTGATGCGAAAAGATTTGTGTCTCCTGTCACATGTCGCGAGCATCCACTATCGAGAATCTACTTACTTTTAGTTGAGGGAGAAAGGTCCACCTACATCAAGAGTAGATGTGACCTTTGGTACCCAAGTTCTTGTGGGTCCTAAAATGTTAGTCTTTGGCACCCACGCAGATAGATTTATATCTACTAATCTCCTAATTCTACATTGTGGAGAGATGTGTCCATGTAATCCACAGTAGGTGCAAGTAGCATGCCTAATTGTGTTGGAAGCAGGTTGATAATGATGTCTATATGCAGCATGGTGAGATTTGTGTGGAACAACATGATAGTGACTATACGTGGCAGCAGGATGATGGTTTTGTCTATATGCAGCATGGTGATGGTTATGTCTATGTGCAACATGGTAATGATTAGCAGGACTGTGTGTAGCAGTAGAATGATAGTTATAAGAATAATGTCTATGTGCACGTAGTTTATAAGCTGTATGGGAATACGTGTACATGTAAGCATGTTTACGTACTACATGTGGGTGGCGTGTTTGACTATTTTGAGTAGTCTTGTGCTTTGTGTGTGTCTTATGTGATTGGGTTTGAGGTTGAGCAACCTGTTTTCCCAATCTAATCTCTAATTTCTTAGAGACAGCATGCAGTTCATTATACTTGGCATTTAAATCATCAATTTTAGCAACAGAGATCTTGTGTCTATTCTTTTCTTCAGCAAGCCCAGTGTTGAGTGCTGTAATCTCACATGTTTGCTTTTCAACAAGTGCTTCGGCATCATGTAGGCTTAGCTGAATCTTGGATACCTCATTTGTGACTTCCGTAGATGGAGTGTCTCTAACATTATCAAGCAAGGAAGAAAGGTTTTGAATCTCTATTTCATAGCTTTTGATCTTCTCCTTGGCATGCTTATATTTATTAATGACTTTCTTGTGGTCATTTAGTAAATCATTAAACGCATCGCCAAGTTCACCAAAAGTGAAGTCATCGAGAGTTTCGCTAGTTACCTTATAGGATGTTGCCATTAGGCAGACATTAGCGGTGTCTTGAGGAGAGTCCTTTTCTTTCTCGGAATCACTTGCTTCGCTTTCATGCCAAATGCTAGTATTGGCATATTTTCTTAAAGAGGACTTCTTATAGGGCTTCTCATATCGGTTGCCTTTCTTTGCAAATGGACAGTCTTTTCGGACGTGTCCAGTCTTCTTGCAGCCGTAGCACATTGGTTCTTCCTCGTCATCTTCTTGTTGTTTATTCTTTCTTCGATTGAAACGAAGGTACTTCTTGAAGTTGCGGACTAGAAGAGCTTGATCATCACCTTCAGAATTATCGCCATCAGTTTCTTCAGGATCAGCCCTTCGACGATGAGCTTTTAGGGCAATCTCTTTTGCCTTTGGAGCAGGTTCTTCGAAGTCTTTGAGATCAAGCTCGTGGTTCATCAGCTTTCCCATCAAAGTCTCCAAAGACATTGTGGTGAGATCATTGCCTTCTATGATAGCAGTTACCTTAGGGTTCCAAATCTTCGGTAGCCCCCTAACTAACTTGCGGACCTTCTCATGATTTGTATATTGTTTGCCAAGAGATGACAAAGGGTTGATGATGTCAAGGAACCTTGTAAACATTTGGGTGATCGTCTCATTAGGCTTCATCTTGAACGCCTCGTATTCTTGAGTGAGACGACTAATTTTTGACTCCTTGACTTGGGTAGTTCCTTTATGCGTCACTTCTAGAAGTTTTTATACTTCCTGAGAGGTGGTGCATGTCGAAACCCTGTTAAACTCATTCCTGTCTATTGCACAAAATAAAGCATTAATAGCTCTCGCGTCTACACTCGCCTGTTTCTTTTCCTTGTCAGAATATTTATCGTTGGGTTTTTCAACGAGATCTCCATTGACAACTATTCTGACGGGCTTTTTGCAACCATCGGTGACAATGGTCCACAGGTCAAAGTCTAGAGACTTGAGATAAAAACTCATCCTTGTTTTCCAATAGGTGTAGTTTGTTCCATCAAATAGGGGTGGCCTATGAGTGGACTTTCCTTCACCATGATTGGAAAACATGGGTTGTGTGGTTGCCATAGATCAGCTCTAGGATGTTAGTCCTTGTTGAGAGAACAGAGCTCTGATACCAATTAAAGTACAGGTAGGCAACTCTAGAGGGAGGGTGAATAGAGTTTATGACAATAATAGCCAATTAAAAATTAAACTCTTTCACTAACAGTAAATAATCAGAGTAAGTGCAGAAATTATAAAGAGCAAGGGAGCATACGCAAACACAACCTATTTTAACCTGGTTTCCCTCGTGGAGGACTAGTCCAGGCCTGAGAACTCTAGCTCAGGATTGAAATCCACTATTTTCTGAAATAGGGTTACAACCACGTGCCTTTTTACAGAAGAGCACACCAAACTTCTTTCAATGATCGCTGTGACGAAACTTGGACTTTTCCAAGCGACTTACAACTTCTTGCACTTCAAACTTCTACCTGAATCGTACCGAGCAACTTGGACGGTTGGAATGTTTGAATGCTAAGTGGGATGGAAAGGTAAAGCTCTTTAATATGTAGGCTATGTAAGAGAAGAAGAAGAGAAGATTGGATCGTTTGAAATGAGAAAATTCAAGGCCTATTTATAGGGTTCGGGGTAGGCAGAATTCGGCCAAAATTCTGTGTCTAGAATTCAAATTTTTTTGGCCGTTGGATAACTAGCAGTGATCAAGCCCTAAAAATCTGCTTCCTGTAATTTAGGGTACAGAGTTCAGCCCGAACTCTGTGTGGAGGCAGAGTTCGGCCCGAACTCTGTCTCCTATGGACAGAAAGTTCTTAATGGGCTTCTGGATGAATGGGCTTATTTGGATATTGGATAAGAAAACCTATAAGGCTATGTCTATTCCAAAGTTGCTCAGTAAAACCCAACGTACATTATCCTATACTCAAAAATAGTAAAATGTACAGACTTCAGAATATACAAAGTAGTAAATCTTCAGGCAGCTGTAGTCTTGAACCGATGAGCTGAGTTGATTAATTTCGAGCTTGATGTGTCAAATTGGACTATGACAAATATTATTTTGTTAATTGTTAAGATTAGGTTGACTGTGATCCGGTTTGGGTCAACAGATTGACGTCTTGATCATCCTTGAACCCAAAATCCCTTATAAAAGGCTCAAATCTACTCAACTACAGCTAGGATTTCCTGTAGCCATTGCGGGCAGACACAATATCTGGCTTCTCTGTTCGAAGGATGTTAAAATCGGAGTCATTAGCGACTCCAAGCAGGCCCTCTCCTGCTGGATGGAACACCCACTATTACCCAAGCGGGCCATCCTGTCTGCGGTCCACGGCAGCTGTGATATCACAGAGCACAAACTCCTTTGGAATAACCTCCTGGACATCCACCTCCACCATATCAACCACCCTTGGCTCTGCATTGGTTACTTTAATGCTGTTACGTGCAGAGAGGAGAAGACCGGGGGCCGACCACCCCCTCCCAGCCATGCATGATTTCAACAATTTCATCCTTAGTTCCAACTTGTCCCCCATTCCGTTCTCCGGCAGCGCCTTTACATGGTATAACATGCAGGAGGGGGACCACTGCCAGTATTCCTGCCTGGACAGGGCCCTTACGAACGCCCATTGGCACAGCATGGGGACCTCCTCTAAGCTCGCCCACCTCAATGCTACGGAGTCCGATCATGCCCCTGTGTTAGTGACTATCTCCAATAACTCGGACTCGAACAAAAAGTGCTTCTGATTCCTTGACTTCTGGAGCGACCACGCGTAATTCTTGAGGGTCATCGAGGAAGCATGAAACAGCACAGACAACGCTGAGCCCCTCACAAGGGTGGCCATTAAGCTAAGGGCCATGAGGAAAGCCCTGGCAGTTTGGAGCAAGCAAGCCTACACAAACATTTTTCAAGCTATCCGCGAGGCTGAGGATGATGTTAATCGAGCGGAGATCAGATACATGAATGATAGATCCCCTGAGACCAGGACCGCCCTCAACCTCACCAAAGCCATCCTTAAATTCTGTCTGAAAGTAGAGACAGATTTTTGAAAGCAGAAGACTAGGCTTAAATGGGACAACGAGGGAGACAAAAACTCGAGTTTCTTCCATGCATGCGTCAATGGTCACAGGCAGAAGCTCACCCTCCATCAAATTGCGAGCAGTAACGGTAACATCATTAAAGACCAAAAAGGCATCCAAGAAGCAGCTGCCGAGTACTATTCCAACCTGTTCTCCAAAGAGACAGTCATCAGAGACCCTTCATTCCTGGAGAAAATCTCGTACCTCATCAACGATGGCGATAACATTCGGCTTGAGGAGCCCCCATCCGAGCTGGAGGTGAAAGACGCAGTCTGGGCTCTCGTTAAACACAGTGCCCCGGGTCCGGACGGGTTTTTGGAGGGCTTCTTTCGTTCCTACTGGGACATCATTAAGACAGATATCCACGAGGCTGTAATCGTCTTTTCCAAGGCACGACGTATCCCAGAGCCATCTCGAGTACCAATATGATCCTTATACCGAAAAAAGATAACCCCGAATCCTTTTGCGACTTCCGTCCAATTAGCCTTTGCAACTTCACAAGCAAAATCATTTCCAAGATCCTCGCAGCCCGTATGTCCGATCTTCTTCCCAAGACCATCTCTGAAGAGCAGAGTGGCTTTGTCTGAGGAAGGAATATCCAAGATAATATCATGCTAGCTCAAGAATTAATCACCTGTATGAAGTTTTCGGCCAGAGGGGCAACATAGCTATCAAGTTAGACATGGAGAAAGCGTACGACAGGCTGGACTGGCAATTCATGATCTGGGTATTCAGAGCCTTTGGATTTTCAAAAACCTGGATCAACATCGTATGGAGGTCGATCAGCAACTCTTGGTTTTCTACCGTCATCAATGGTCAGGCTGATGGCTACTTCAAATCGACCCACGGGGTTAAGAAGGGGGATCCACTGTCGTCCACCATCTTCATCATCACGGCGGACGCCCTGAGCAGGAACTTAATAGAATGGTCCGCACCACCAACTTCCACAACTATCATACCGCCAACGGATGCCCTATCATCACTCACCTTGCCTTTGCTGACGACATTATCATTTTCTCATCCAGGGACGTCGGATCGGTGGAGGTGGTCCACAACACCCTCCAGAAATATGCTACCTGTTCGGGCCAGAAGATCAACCCGGATAAAAGTGTCATCTGCACCCACCACAAGATCGCGAGAGAACATGCCAGCATCCTTTCTAATACCACCTCCTTCCCTATTAAGTACCCTCCATTCCAATACCTAGGTTGCCCCCTTGTGTATGGCAAATCTAACGCTGGCATCTTCGAGGATCTGATCGGCCGCATCAGGAAAAAGGTTGAAGGATGTCACAACGCGATGCTATTGCCGGGAGGCAAGATGATCTTTATCAACCACGTTCTCACATCAATCCCTATTTACACTCTCGCGGCTTGCTTCCCCCCCCCCCAAGATTGTCCTTAACTCTATCGAGAGCACATTCAGCAACTTCTTCTGGGGGCACAACGACGGCAACGACAAATATCATTGGGCTAGTTGGGACTCCACGGCCAGGCCGACCGAGGAGGGGGGCTGGGATTCACCAGACTTTCCTACATTGTTACAGCATTTTCGATGAAACTGTGGTGGAAGCTGTGCACCACACATAACTTATGGACCATATTCATGAAGGCCAGATACTTCAAGAACATCCATCCATCTATGACAATTTCCAACAGCAGATCTTCTGCAGCGTGGTGCCGTATGCTCAACGGCCATGCTCTTGTCGAACCGGTGATGCGTCTTAGGGTGGGCGACGGGGAATCTCAGGCATTTATGGAACAATGGGTTGGAGACTCCTTACTTCCTGTCCACTCAGAAGCCCATAGGTTATGCAAGGTCAAGGACATGTGAGACCCTATTGGGAAAGCATGGAACTGGAATAAAGTACGGGACTGGGCTGGCCCCAGAGCGGTCAACCTAATCCGTCGAGAAGGATTGGTAATCGGGACTGACGCTGACGAGCTCCGGTGGCAGGAGGCAGCGTCAGGCTGCTTTTCGGTCATATCAGCCAGAAAAGTGATCCGAGGCACGGGGACGCCTACCCCGAGCATTGCTCCATTCTGGCAGACATGCATCCCTAAGAAGTGGTCCTTTATTATTTGGAGAGCCCTTCGCAAGATCCTTTCCACCGACGACACCCTCTATTCTATCGGCTTCAGTCTTGCGTCCACATGCACATGCTACACCGACCGCTCCTCGGAAATGGTGGACCACATCTTGTGTCAAGGAGATCTCCCGTCCACGGTTTGGAGAACCTACTTCCAATACTGCAGAATGGATACTGGGGGCGGGGGATATGAAGACCTAATCAAGGCATGGAGCTCCCGGTCCCATGACCATTGGATAGTTGCAGCAACTGCAACGTGGGTGATTTGGAAGAACCGCAACAAGGCGAGATATGAAGGCCACCAGTTCGATGCCGACCAACTGATAAAGAAAACCATCAGACAGTGCAGCAAGCGGCGACCCTACTGCAATCACGGTTAGACGACCTTTTGGGATTCCATCCTTACCAGGGGCTAATCGCCTTCGGCTCTCCCCTTCCCCTCCTTTTGTTAGTATACATGTATAGGCTTCGACATTTTGCGCCTTCTGGTATACTTGTATAGCTTCGACTCTTCTTCTTTATGGAATAAAATGGGGAGTGTTTTGATTATATATATATATATATATATATATATATATATATAGAGAGAGAGAGAGAGAGAGGATGAGGGAGGTGAGGTGCTACCCTATGGAGGGTGTCTACTTGTCACCCCCCACATGCTATCATCATGCACCCATGTGCTTGATGATAGCATGGGGGGTGACAAGTAGACACCCTCCCATGAGGTGGCACCCTACCTCCCTTATTCTTTCTCTCTCTCTCTCTCTCTATATATATATATATATATATATACCCCTTTTATTCTATCAAGGCTCAAAATGCCGAAGCCTTGATATACTAGGTGTATACTTGTACAGGCTTCGGCATTTTGAGCCTTGATGGAATAAAATGGGAGGTTTAATATATATATATAATATATATATATATATATATATATATATATATATATATATATATATTTTAATAGAAATCGTTACCTTTATTAATAAAGAGGGTAATGAGTACATCCGACCTCATGGTAACAAGTACAAAGACAGAAAAAGGAATAAAAGCACTACTCCAAAGCCCAATATGGAATGGAGGAAAGATGATGACAACTCGAAAGTGACTTCCGGAACTGTCTCTTCACCTCCCAAACCAAGAAATCCGATCGAGCGCCACGTCCATCGTATCGATGCTTGTTCCTGTTCTTCTAAAGCACCCAAATGATCGCACGAGCCAATGATCTCCGATGATGGCTGCCCGGACCCCACCACCACCTTTGAAGAAAGACCAGAAAGTCATTATGCATCCGTGCCTTAAAGAAACCCCGGAAGGCAGACCAAACCGTCATAGCAAGATCCCCATGGAAAAATATATGCTGAAGGTTCTCCCCATGCCCAACCTGACAGCAATGACACCTGGAAGCCAGATGGAAGCCAATCTTCTGAATAATGTCATCAGTAGGAAGCCGGTTGTGACAGACCCGCCACACCAGAATGCTCCACTTCGCCGGAATACATTTGCCCCAAATATTAGCAAAGAGTGATGATGTGGGATGGGAAATCCGACAACATCTCCAAGCCGCAGCCAGCGTGAAAGAACCTTTTCGCTCACCCCAACCTAAAGAATCAGGAGCCGAAGTACATGTCAAATTCGCCTCTCTGAGCCGCCCCGCTGCCTCTACTCCAAACTGATCCGAAAACAAAGGCAGATCCCAACCAGTAGCTGTCCAAAAAGATCGAATAGCCAGACCACCATTATCAAAATTCCTCGCCCTCGAATCTCTGATCTTTCTTCCCCTATCCGAAAGAGCCCGGACAATCACCGTACGTTGGGGAAGGACCACCCTTCTCCCGACCAATCTAGCCGACCTCCGAAGCTCCCCAGTACCCAAACTCCCCGACCGGCCGACATCAACAGACTCCCTCGCCTGTGTTCGACTCCGCCCCCGAGTCCGTCTCTCCGTTCCGTGCCTGGTCCCAGCAGACACACCCTCAACCGGTAGAATAACGACACTATCCAACCGAGGACCCCCCGGAATCCAAGCCTCACACCGCGCAGAACCCTCGCCACGCCCAAGTCTAAACGAGATAGACGGTTCAGCCAATTTCCTCCCTCGTAAGATCATCGCCAAATATGGGAGCACTTAGAAGTCATAAACGCATCACAAGGATGACGCTTACGAAAATATTTCGATTTAAGATGCTCCACCCAAAGACCCTTCCCATGTGTTAACTTCTACCACAGCTTCATAGAAAAGGCATCCATAATATCATTCAGGCACTTGATCCTGAGGCCTCCTTCGGACTTAGTCCGAGTAACGAACCGCCATGCCAGCCAACTCCTCTTAGCCACCCCATCCTTGCTACCCCAGAAGAAAGCCGCAAACATCCTCTCAATCGTCCTGAGAACGGCCCAGGAAGGACAACATGCAGCCAAAGTGTACATAGGGATAGAAGAAAGTACATTCTTAATAAGGACCAACTTTCCCCCAGGAGAGAGAATCTTGTTCTGCCAACCCGTCAGCTTCGAACGGATCTTATCCAGCAAATAGCTAAACATCCCCGCATTCCTCATCCCACAAGAAAGCGGGCAACCCAAATAAGAGAATGGCAAGGTACCGGTACTAAATCCAAAAAGAGTAGAGATAGTCCGAGCCCGATCTACACCCAATGGTGTCGCAGTATACAAGGCCGATTTAGAATAATTGATCTTCTGTCCAGAAATAGCCTTATACCTATGCAGAACTTGCTGGAGAGCACGTAATCCAGTAATATCCCCCGAAGTAAAGATAAGAACATCATCCGCATAAGCCAAGTACGAGATACGCGGTCCCCCAATCGGAGTGTGAAATGAAGATCTCCTATTGGATTCTTGGAGAAGCTTGAGGTTCCGAGAGAGTACCTCCGCAGCAATAATAAATATTCTTTGCCTACTCCTGGTGCACTCATGAAAAAAACGAGTATTCTTATCTCCATCCAGATCCCAACTCAATCTGGCTTTTTATTTCCAGAATGACTCCTCAACCTGGACCTTTTGCTTCAATCTGGCAACGGCCTCCATCCAGGAAGCCCTCCCCCTCTCCGAAGGATGAAGCTCATACTCCTGCTCCGTCGCCAAGGCAGCGTCCTCGGCCCGACGGACCTCCTGAAAAATATCTCCGAAAGTAGCTCTGCTCCATCCAGCCAGAACATGTCCCGTCGTCCTCAATCGTATGTCCAACCGCTCAAGCGCATCATAATGCCAACATGAATTCCACGCCCGAGCCACAATCGAAAGAAAATCCGGATGTGAAGTCCAGAAGTCAAGAAATCAGAATCCTCTGCGCATAAGAGAAGAAGCTGGCTGGCAGGATATCAAAAGAGGAGAATGATCAGATTCTGCCCGATTAAGATGCTCGTAAGAAACCTGGACACCATCCAGCCAACTACCCGTCACAAGTAGCCTATCGAGACGGGAACCCTGTCGATCAGGCCCCGTCTGTCCGTTCACCCAAGTGTAGATGCTACCTCTGAAGCCACCATCGGATAGCCCGGCAGCCAACTGGAAGTCGAAGAAGTCCGCAATAGCCCTCGTGTCAGGAGGTCGGCCTCCAAATTTCTTATTCGGAGAGGCAATGATATTGAAGTCCCCGTCCACCGCCTAGGGCATGGCAATGTCCCTGGCTTGGACATCCAGAAGATGCCTCCACATAGTCCTCCTCCCCTGACGTGTCCCTGCACCATGAACTATCGACAACCGCACCGGAACCGAAAAACAACTCAATGAAAGCTGCACCGTGATAGCCTGATCACATGAGTCAATATAATTAATCCCAAGACCCGACTTACAGAAAATCCAAATATTGCCCTTATCATTGCAAAAGCTATCATCAAAACCCAACCTCAGTTGATAAGAAAGAAGCTTAGAGGATATCACCTTGGGTTCAATAATGGCAAGAACCTGAATAGAGTTGGTCCGACACAAGGACCTGAGACGGGATAAGGTTGCTCTGTTCGCCGTCCCCCGAACATTCCAGATAAAGAATTTAACCATGGACCCTCTGGGGGTCCCGCCTAACTCGGGAAGCATGTGATCGAAGAAGTCGATCCGACTGAGGAGCCATCGACTTCCTCCGCCTACCAGCCGCCTTCTTAAAAGGAACCATCTGCCAGTCTTCTTCACGACCCTCGGAGATAGAGGTGGAAGGTCTAACCTCGGGCAGGGAAACCATATTATCACCCGAAGCTGAGTCGTAACCCTAAACAGATAAAGGACCGTGACCGACCTCCTCCCATACCACCAAGCTACGATCTTCGGTGTCAGAATCAGCCGCTATAACTCCCTGTCCCAGCTGGCTATGGATAATAATAGGAAGATCTGATAAATCAATAGGTCCAAAGCCCCGCTCAGGGCCCAACTGCCCATCCAAGCTAGAGCCAGGAGCGCTGCGTCCCTCCATCATGGGCCGCCCGTCATCCGACCATAGAGCCAGCTGTCCCGAGGATGACTCCTCCACGTGCCAGGAAGGCGGAACGGAATTCGCACAAGTATCAATACTCCCGCGTAATCCGTGTTGCATGATCCCTGTGCTATCATCACGCCCCCCGACGTGCCTCCATATCTGCCGTGTCCCTTTACCTTTCTCACGCCTTGAACGTCTCCTCCGTCGACCCCTACTAATCCTACGGCCACCCACCAGACCGTCCTCCTCCAGCCCAACACCTGGGGCAAGGCCGTCGGGGATGGGCGGTCTCTCAGCTACTCCCACTGAAGAAGGCTCCACCTGGGGTCGCCCACAAGCACTCTCAACGTGACCATGGTGGCCATAAGAGGAACAGTATAGAGGCCTTCACTCATAGACTACTGGCTGCGAGCGAACACCATCAGGCAGTTGGAAGAATACCTCATGTTGAAGTGGTTTGCTGACGTCCACTTCAACCAAAACCCAGGCCACCCCCGGCCTAGAAAAGGATGTCGTAGCCCGATCAGTACTGAGCAGAGTGTCGAGACCAGATGCGATGGAGAGAACCGCATTGGTATCAAACATATAGTGTGGAAGCCCGGGGAAGGCCACCCAGATTGGAACCCGAGGGTCCTCTCTCAGCGGCGATAAGTCCACCGACGATCGGAATATCACCATCGGAACCCGACCAACGAACCAACAGTCCTTAGACCGCAGCCAGAGAAAGTCACTCTCGACGTGGGGCCGTATAAGGATATGTCGATCATCGATTGCCTTCACCTCAATCAGCCCCCTGAAACCCCGCGAATCAAAGGCCTTTCTAATAGCCTCAATCGGGAGTCTCTGTCTAGCGAACTTGCCAATAAGGTCTAGCCCACACGGCGCCGTGAGGGCCTCCATATCTGATTAGGAAAACACAACCACCTTTCGCCCATCGGAAACAATGGCTGGTCGAAAATCTACCCTCGGCAAACCATCCGCCGACGTCGACGTGGATCCGTCCACCACCGCAGCGAAAGTCCGCGCCGTGCCGCCCTTCACTTCACTAGCCACCTTCGATGTGGCCACCACCGCTACCGGAGGTTCCACCCTCTCACGGAGCGGAGGCACACTCTGGACAGGGACAATCCCTCCCTCCCCCCCGTAGCCCGAGCGTCGACCTTGGCCGGAAGGCCGGAACCCCCCGCCGTCGCCAACCGTTTCTTGCCGCAGGTACCTCCATCAGACGGGACGCTCCCATGGATGGAGCCCCCCGCCGAATCCACGCCGGCAGATGGTCCATCCATGTTCGTCGGCAGATCGGCCATAAGTCGGCCATAGTAGCCGGAGGCCTCCGCCTTCGAAGAACGTGGGCCGGAGACCACCGCCAATTCCGTTACAGCGTCTCCAGCCACAAAAGTCGGTCGAGGGCCCTGTTGGCCAGGTGCCCCCGTCGTGAGTCGGCCCTGGTGGCTAGGCGCACCCGCCGACGATCCAACCGGGGGGGCGGAGCCCCCCGCCG
>JANAVB010027159.1:0-10000 GCA_029216955.1 Iris pallida
ATGACCGTTGACCCGGATATTGGCATCCGACTTGCACCGAAATACGTGCGGATCCAATGTCCCCAAAACCTAGCAAATTATATTTCAATGAGTCCAGAATGACGATATGAACTCAACGATATATCCGGAATTGATTCCGATGAGCCGATCTCAAAATGACCCGTTGACCGGATATTGGTATCCGACTTACACCGAAATGCGTGCCGGATCCAATGTTCTCCAAATCCTAGCAAATTATATGTCAATGAGTCCAGAATGACGATACGAACTCAACGGTATATGCGGAATTTGATTCCGATGAGCCGGCGTCAAAAAGTCCCGTTGACCCGTGGGACCCACTTTGCACCGAAAAATGTGCAGGGCCCACGTCCTCCAAATCTAACAAATTTTATATGAAAACATGCCAGAACGACGCCACGAGTCTAATGGTGGTGTCAGAAATGAAATCTGGAGTCCCGTTTCAAAAATGGAATTTTACAAGTTGAAATTACGAATTCGGACGGCCAACTTTGGCGTCGAATTCAACCAATCAAACAAGCTCACAATGAAACGAAACTGGAGGGGTAGCAAGAGGGTTATACCAGCTTCACACAAAAACTGGTAGCATGCCAAACGGAGCTGTGGTGGAGGAGGTACAAGCTGACGAAATTGACCCTGCGAAACTGTCCAAAATTAATACAATTTAAACGGTCAACTTGGTGGCCGGTTTTGATGTATCAAACGATAAAATCAACGGATAAAAATTGACATGAGTGAATGTGGATATACCGAGATTGCGATGGAGTGAAGAAATTGCCGATCCAACGGTCGGATTCTCGGAAAAACGCGCACGAAGTGACTGCGACGGAACGCAAATCTGGATCGATCCCGCCGCGTCACGACGGAACTTCGTGCGAAACGTACGAATCATCTCGACGGCGTCCCGGAGGACGGTGGCCGCCAGGGGACTGCTCGTCGAAGTTCGCCTGAGGGGGGGGAGCACGGCCACGTCGGCGCGTGGCCGGCGGCGGCGCTGCACCGCTCGTCCGCGCGCGGCAAGGGGCTCGCGGCTGTGCTGCCGTTGCAGCTGCTGCTGGCTGCGTGCGCTAGTGGCACGTGGCCGGGCACGGCAGCTGTGGCGATGGCCGGCGGCTGCGGCGGTGGCCGGGTGCATGGTGATGGAGGTGGTGGTGTTGGCTTGGTGGTGGTGGCGGTGATGTGCGGATGGAGGGATGGATGAATGGATGATGGGAGGAGAAAAGGGAGATGGCTCGGTGTGGAGGTCGATGGCCATGCCACGGCGGAGGAGGTCGAGTGTGAGTGCAATGGTGGTGGTGATGTTTTGAGGATGATGATGATGATGATGATGGCCATGGTGAGCTCGGAAAGGAGAAAGAAGAAGGCTGCTGTGGTTGGTTTGTAGGAAAAAAAATAGTGAGAGAGAGAAAGAGATAATAATTTAATGAGAGAGAGAGATGAGAATATTCTCCTCCTAAAACTTAGGGCCGGCTAGGGGGGCTGTGTGTCAATGAGAGGGTGTGAGGAAAAAATTTACATGTGGGAATTAATGGGTAGGATCCTATGGCTAGGATTTAATTAGAGGGAAAATGCCATTCCTATGGGAATTTAAATAAATAGAAATTCCAATAAATATTGAAATAGGTAAACAGGATATTTAATATTATTTGGACGGGGAAAGTGAGGGTGTCATAATGGAGGGTAACATAAAGCTGACTGGACTTGGTGGAGCCGGATTGGGTCTAAATCCGACATGGCGAAATAATCGAATAAAAATAGGTGTTGATGATCATGAGTAAATAAGTAGCACATGAGATTCTAATAAATGGGACACAAGTGGCATGCGGGTAGTAGGCTCAATGTGGCCATGTCCATAATTGGGGCTGACAGGTTTTGGTCGACAGGGCACCCACAAATCAAGTTGAAAATGAAGGTGACACCGTGGGGTGAAATAAAATCGGGTCACGTGTCAGAAAAGTTGTGTGAAGCAAATTGAGCACAAAATGGCGTGTCTGAGTGGGATACGAAGGTCATGGGTGAAGAGCGTCTCGAGTAGATCATGCATGATGAGTTGGTTTCAAGAAACTGATTGGTCTTGCGCTCCCAAATTAAAAGTCACGGTAACGTGCTAATAATGATCAAGGAAAAGAGTGGAAAAATAATTAATGGTCAAATGGTCTAATTCGACCCGAAGTTCTGCGAAGCAAAAAGAGTACAAGGGAACAAGTTTGAGTGAGATACTATTACCATCATGAAGGTAATCCTGTCCACTACAAAACTCGTGAAGAAGATTTCCAGAGTTGAACATCCCTGACACTCCAAATATCTAAGGCACGGAAAAGCACACTTAAATAATAAATAGAATAATTTATTTATTGAAATTAAAATCAATCAGAAAATAAATAATAAAAAAAATCAACCCGAAATTCAGGGTGCTCACATCCTACCCACCTTATAAAAATTTCGTCTTCGAAATTAAAATGTCCATACTCCCTCTAGGTCAAACCCCAAAATCAAAGTCCCAGATTAAAGCAAATCATGTGATCAAAAGGACGACATACAGGGTCATGGCATACGGTGGTAGTTAAGTTTCATCTAGGTATACTAGTCATGCTAACCAAAACGGTCATAGGATATCAAAACACACAAGCAATCTAGGGTGCTCAACGAGAAAAGATACAGAAATAAAAATCATCAAACTGTAAGGCAGTCTACTATCTTATATGAAAACGATACTTATCAAAAAATAAGGAAATTAACTACCAATTATCTATAAAAGGGTACAGAAAAATTAAATTCAAAAGTTAAAGAATTGAAGGTCACTTGCATTAAATCCAATCACAATATATATAGAGAGAGCGTTAGAGAGGAAAACTAGCATTATGTAATGTTATGTGGTTTTGTGTGGTATGGGTGTATGTGAACAGGTTAATATAGTTAGATAGTAGGCATGTATGTAGGTGAAATACACATGAAATTGTATATGAGGATTTGGGTTTCAAACATAGCCATCCAGTTGCATACTCATGGCATATTGGTTAAACAACCTACAATACACAACCTATTTACTCATAACATGCATGGCTAACCATATACATCTATAAAGAGGTAGAGATTTAGTTATGTATCTATATACATTATAACATGTATGCATAAACTCTATATATCTATACAGGTATATGAACATAACATAGAGAGGAAATGTTAGGTTACATGGCAGTGTATACTATGTTAGAGTGTGGGTGTCACTATACAGGGTTATAGCTTTAGTAATGAAAGGTTAAACCCAGTTTTAGTTCCGCATTTACATACAAAATCTGAAAATAAGCTAACATTTAAACCAGTGTAATATTAACATAATACAGTTTCAGATTTTAGGGGTTTGAAACATCATCAACCAACTCAATGCTTCCAATACATCCTAACATGATAGAGAAGAAACCCTACATACTATCCATACATTTAGCTATGCATACAGTTCAATATTACATATTAAATCTGAAATTGAACTAAACATTGAAATCAATGTGAAAATGTTAACATGTATTCAGTTTTAGGATTTGGAAAAATTTGAACACCAACCAACCCAATGTTTATCACAACCTAACATGTAAGAATATGAAACCTAAATTTATATCCCTACATACCATAATGTATATAGCTCAAAATATTACATTTAAAAAAATAAAACAGCAAATTGAACTAAACATTTGGCATCCAGTATTAAGGGTAATATGCACACAGTCTTAGATTTGACAATTTTAAACACAAAACGCAACTAAAAAAAAAATTGAATTGAAACCCTATGTATAACATACATGTGCAGTGATGTAAACATAACTAATAACATAAAATTTATATTTAAATTACGAATTTAAACTGGAAAAAGCAGAGAACCAGAAATATTACGGTTTTGACAATTTAAACATCAACAACATATTAATATGTATTTAGGCAGGTGGGAAATCAAGTGTAGCATGCGTACGTGTCAGGCAAAGAGTCTGTGTCCAATATATATATATTCTCATGTCCCAATATAAAATTTAATTCTACGTTAAGGCCAACATTTAGATTCCTACCAAGATTATAAGTAGGTGATTGACGAAATTAAGACAGCTTTATTATCATTATTACTTAATACGAGAATAATAGCAAGAAGGAAATAACAATGAAATCTGATCTGTTTATTTGTTTAAAAGAAGTAACCATTTTGAAATCCAGAGCTAAAATATCAAATCTAAGATAAGGTCTAGCAAAATCGTCTTCTTTGTATTAAGAAGAAATTCATAGTAAGAAGTTACACAAAGGTTTATAAAAACAGCTAAACCTACTCCTAAGTTAAATAATGAGAAGCAAAACAAAACAAACAAATAAAAATTCTTCTTTTTTTTTCTTTGAAGGACTGGAACAAAAGTAGAGAAAACATGTTCAAAAAACATTTAAGGTACAATCTATGATTATATGCGTCTATCCAAAATCATGGTACTCTAAATCCTCATCATACTAGTAAGCAAGGCTACGATAATCACAAAGTCCTCGACTTAGGCACATACCTCTAGAATCGTGGTATTTAACATTTTCGCGGTGCCGCTAGCTTGGCTGCGAAAACTTAAATTTCCACACCCGAGAAATATATCCAAAATCAGACTATATGTCCTCACCATGCTGGCTAATGTGACTATAGAAACTAGATTCCAAGACTCAGATGACCTAGCCCATAAAATTTCATCTTGACAAAAATTAAATTAAATCAACAATAATACCCAAAAATTAAATCAAATTTATCAACGAACATCAAGATTCAAAAATGAACAAAAATCTTCAAATCATATAAATACAAACTCGGATGGTACAACTAACATCAAGATTCAAAATTCAACAATCTTCCATCAAAATTAATAAATACAACTCAAATTCAACAATAATCCATCAAAATCAAATTCAATAACAGAAAGTAAAGATAAATCAAATCAAGGGAGAAGAGTTTTCAAATCGGAGTTAAACAAGATTCTCAAGGGTCGTCCCAGGAATCTCTCAAGGGATCCTAACTGTGAATGAGTACCTTCAAAATATATCCTAATCCTACTACAAGCTGTAGTGTACTCTAGTTCGAATGCCACTACATAAACTCGACCTGCATGGGCCACCACTAAAAACGTGTCGCGACCCGCACCCTAGAGTAAGGGCACGAGAATAACAACGCCCAGCCTACGCCGCAGTGTCGGCGGTAGAACGCTGTCCTAGGTATCATGCATCTACCAGTATAAGACTAAGCAGTTTATACTCCCCGAATGGGGTAACATAGCAAAATGAAAACTCAATCACATCTAGGGTAGAGCATAATGGAAGATAGATAAAACATGAAATCCAAAAGAGATACAGCAGATAGAAGTCTAAGTGTCTAAGATACACAACCCAGAAATGCATCTCAAAGCTCAAATACAGTAATCCATAAATAAATACAATCCAAGACAACTGAAGTAAAGTAAGAAAACCCTAGCTATCTATACGACCTCTACTGTGTCTCCTCTAGGCTAGCAGTCAACCTCCAAGCTATCTGTAAAATTTATCAACGGTCCAGTCAGGACAGAGCGAGCACAATACATCTCAACAAATCATAGCAGGTTAGAAAATAATCATGCAGTAAAGTAAGATACATGATCTGAAGAAATACAGTATGTAAACAGAGAGAGAACTGTAATAGAATATCTACTATAAATAGAGAATAACAGTGGCTAGTGATCTAGAGTACAGGATAGCACATGTGAACAGGACAGATTGTACATGATCTACACTAAAGAGTTTCACATGATCTATACTACTATGGAATTGTTCACATGACTACTAGCACTCCCCCGTTTTTCCCCAATCAATACACAAGGATCTAAGCAGGTTATTTATTGTACATGATATCACATGGGGGCCCATGAAAGGGTGCACATGATAGTATACATGAGGGCTCTGTGAACATGAGAGTACATGATTCACAAGAGTGTACATGTATGGTGAAAGCACAAGAGTACATGATGAAAGTAAAACCACATGACACAATTTACCCGATGCTCCCGAGGGGGATAATCGCATGAAGAGATCCATATAGTACTAATCCGTGATAATGTCGTGACAACATCAAGTAAAGTAATCTAAAGCAGGAATATAATTCTAAGCAGGATATGAAATGATCAGAGAATGTACTCGCCTGATAACCTGAACAGCTGATAAGTATAGGGGGTCCAACTGAAGCCACAGAGTCCTATTTAAAGCAACACAGGTTACAAGGTGTTCAAGTTGTAATAATGAATCTCTACAAGCAATCTATATTATCCTAGGTTCTTCTAAGTCAAAACAACTCTAGGTCGACTCCGACCAATAATCTAGTCAAACTAGGTCAAGTGTTGACTTACAGTTGACTTTGGGTCAACTGGTCAACTCTGGTCAAACAGGGTCAATTCTAGTCTAATTATTGAAGATATAAAGTGCACTTCGTTATTGGTACGACGAAACTTACGACACGCAAATCGAGACAGATGATCAACGGTAAAGTTGATAATCTTATTATAGTGATCCACGTGTCCATCTTGTCAATTTTAGCGATGTGAGATCACTGGAATTGACTGAGCTCAGTTTCGTTGTACAAATCCCGAAATACGAACATTATAAGAATTAATTATTAATTAATTATAAAAAGGTTAAACTCAGAGAAATTATCAACAGACATTGTCGGATGATAAAATAAACATCGCCAACGTGTCCAGAATGGTCAAATTAGCTAGGATAGCCTACCACGGTCCAATTTGGACACAGGGCAAAAAGAATTTCGGGTCAAAACGGTGTCCGTGTCGGAGCCGTTTTGCACCGAAAAATGTGCAAGATAACAAGTCTATAAAATATAACAAATTATTGTCCATGAAACCAGAATGACGATACGAACCCAACGGTATCTCCAGAATTGGATTCCGTTGACCCGATCTCAATTTGGTCCGTTGACCAGAACTTGAATTCGGTTTGCACGAAATACGTGCCGATCCAAAGTTCTCAAAACTCAGCAAACTACATGTCAACGAGTCCAGAATGACGATACGAACTCTCAACGGTATATCCGGAATTGGATTCCGATGAGCCGATCTCAAAATGACCCGTTGACCCGGATATTGGTATCCGACTTGCACCGAAATGCGTGTCCGATCCAATGTCCACCAAAACCTAGCAAATTATATGTCAACGAGTCCAGAATGACGACACGAACTCAACGGTATATCCAGAATTGGATTCGATGAGCCGATCTCAAAATGACCCGTTGACCCGGATATTGGTATCCGACTTGCACCGAAATGCGTGCCGGATCCAATGTTCTCCAAAACCTAGCAAATTATATGTCAATGAGTCCAGAATGATGACACGAACTCAACGGTATATCCAGAATTGGATTCGATGAGCCGGCGTCAAAAAGTCCTATTGACCGGACTGTGGGACCCACTTTGCACCGAAAAACGTGTCAGGGCTCACGTCCTCCAAATCTAACAAATTTTATATGAAAATGCCAGAACAACGCCACGAGTCTAATGGTGGTGTCAGAAATGAAATCTGGAGTCCCGTGTTCAAAATGGAATTTTACAAGTTAGAAATTATGAATTCGGACGGCCAACTTTGGCGTCAAATTCAACCAATCAAACAAGCTCACAATAAAAACCAAACTGGAGGGATAGCAAGAGGGTTATACCAGATTCGCACAGGAACTGGTAGCACGCCAAACGGAGCTGTTGTAGAGGAGGTACAAGCTGACGAAGTTGACCTCGCAAAACTGTCCAAAATTAATACAATTTAAACGGTCAACTTGGTGTCGGTTTTGATGTATCAAACGATAAAATCAACGGATGAAAATTGACATGAGTGAAGGTGGATATACCGAGATTGCGACGGAGCAAAGAAATTGCCGATCCAATGGTCGAATTCCCGAGAAAATGTGCGCGAAGTCGCTGCGATGGAACGGAAATCTGGATCGATCCCGCGCGTCACGATGGAACTTCGTACGAAACGCACGAATCGTCTCGACGGCGCATCCAGGAGGACGGTGGCCGCCAGGGGACTGCTCGTCGGAGTTCGCCGGAGGAGCACGGCCACGTCGGCGCGTGGCCGGCGGCGGCGCTATACCGCTCGTGCCGCACGGCAAGGGGCGCACGGCTGTGCTGCCGTTGCAGCTACTGCTGCTGGCTGCGTGCGCTGGTGGCGCGCTGGCCGGGCACGGCAGCTGTGGTGGTGGCCAGCGACTGCGGCGGTGGCCGGGTGCATGGTGATAGAGGTGGTGGTGTTGGCTTGGTGGTGGTGGCGGTGTATACGCATATGGAGGGATGGATGGATGAATGGATGATGGGAGGAGGAAGGAGGAGGAGATGGCTCGGTGGTGGAGGCCGACGGCCAGGCCACGGCAGAGGAGGTCGAGTGTGAGTGCAATGGTGGTGGTGATGTTTTGAGGATAATGATGATGGCCATGGTGAGCTCGGGAAGGAGAAAGAAGAAGGCTGCTGTGGTTGGTTTTGTAGGGAAAAAAATAGTAAAAGAGAGAAAGAGATGTAATAATTTAATGAAAGAGAGAGATGAGAATATTCTCATCCTAAAACTTAGGGCCGACTAGGGAGGGGCTGTGTGTGAATGAGAGGGTGTGAGGAAAAAATTTACATGTGGGAATTAATGGGTAGGATCCTATGGCTAGGCTTTAATTAGAGAAAAAAGGCCATTCCTATGGAAATTTAAATAAATGGAAATTCCAATAAATATTGAAATAGGTAAACAGGATATTTAATATTATTTTTGGACGGAGAAAGTGAGGGTGTCATGATGGAGGGTAACACAAAGCTGGACTGGACTTGGTGGAGCCGGATTGGGTCTAAATCCGACATGGCAAAATAATCGAATAAAATAGGTGTTGATGATCATAAGTAAATAAGTAGCACATGGGGATTCCAATAAATGGGACACAAGTGGCATACGGGTAGTAGGCTCAATGTGGGCCATGTCCATAATTGGGGCTGACAGGTTTGGTCGACAGGGTACCCACAAATCAAGTTGAAAAATGAAGGTGACACAGTAGGGTGAAATAAAATTGGGTCACGTGTCAGAAAAGTTGTGTGAAGCAAATGGAGCACAAAATGACGTGTCTGAGTGGGATACGAAGGTCATGGGTGAAGAGCATCTCGAGTAGATCATGCATGATGAGTTGGTTTCAAAAAACTGACTGGTCTTGCGCTCCCAAATTAAAAGTCACGGTAGCGTGCTAATAATGATCAAGGAAAAGAGTAAGAAAAATAATTAATGATCAAATGGTCTAATTTGACCCGAAGTTCTGCGAAGCAAAAAGAGTACAAGGGAACAAGTTTGAGTGGGACACTATATACCATCATGAAGGTAATCATGTCCACTATAAAACTCATGAAGAAGATTTCCAGAGTTGAACATCCCTGACACTCCAAATATCTAAGGCACGAAAAAGCACACTTAAATAATAAATAGAATAATTTATTTATTGAAATTAAAATCAATCAGAAAATAAATAAAAATAAAAAAATCAACCCGAAATTCAGGGTGCTCACAATTTCTGTCAACTGTTCTCCGTCGTCTCCGTGTTAATTAATACGGAGAATGGCCATTTATCACGACCCGCACCCTGTTTAGGGGGCACGAGCACGTGGGTACGTCCAGCCTACGCCGCAGTATCGGCGGTAGAACGCTGTAAAGGTCATCTAGAATATATAGAATCTAAGACACAAATATAACATGTCATCTCCGTACGGAGGAATATAACCATAACTCAATCACATAATTCTAGGAAAGATAAACACGATGATAAAAATAAAGATAAAGATGAGATAAATAGTCTGAAACAACGCTGAGTCGCAATCACAAGTTCAGAGACCAAGACATACAACAATATCCCAAAATAAATACTACAAGTCTCAAAGTATCAAACTGAAATGTAATCAAGACAAAATCTAGGTGAACTAGGTCA
>JANAVB010027159.1:15000-102929 GCA_029216955.1 Iris pallida
CTGCTTAATTATTGTAGTGCCCGGTCCCGCTCAGTCAATCGGAGGAATAGGAATGCCGACGGCGTTCGAACATAGCCTTGTAACGGCTGCTTAAAGACATCGCTCGGTCGAGGTGATCGCACGCTCAGGTGGGGTAGTTTCGGTGAACTTGCCTCATCTTAGCCTTCACATAATAAATTGCATGTTTTCAACTTGCACAACTAGGCTTGATAATAAAAGAGACGAATAAAAGAGACTAATCCATATAACTAAAGGGAATAATCCCGACGAGTCAAATTGAGTTAGAACATGGAAAACGTTCCACGGTCGGCTTAGAGTTGGTGCACGACGTGCTTTGAAAATGACACTCGATCCTTCGTCCCATGGCTTGGGAGAAGGAAAGTTGGTTGAGTAAGAAAAGTTATGAACGTAGCCTAAGTCATAGGCGTCGCCGCGTAAATGCTCGATAAAGCATGCACGCTTCCCTGATGCAAGGCTTGGCACAGCCTTTGCTCGTCCCTTGAGTTAAGTTGTAGGCTTGGTGAAGTTAGACAAAGTGATGGCGGTCGACCTAAGTCATTCCAAGTACGGTCCTACAAGTTCTACGGCTGGGTATGACAACTTAGTCTTACAATTTCAAGCCCGTCACATAGAGTACGTCTTGGACGGTGGCATCGCGTAGAGTTCAAGTTGGTTTAAGGCACGATGTCACGGACATAGTATTTTTAGGCACGGGCCACAGTTGATTTATTGAGTTTGGAAAGTGTTGTGAATAGTTGTTCTTGAGTTGAGTAAAATGATAGGGCAAGAAAGAAGAATGCTCGCGACTACGGGTCGTCGAGGCAAGATCTCAGAGGTGAGACGTATTGAACTTGGCCCTGAAAGAGATGATAACACTAGAGGTGGAATGACTGTGTGAGACATCAGTTGAGTCGAGTCTTGCATGGTCATGGACAACTTGTCGACAAGATAGAGTTTCCTCGAACGGTAGCCCGACGGAAGGGGACCGGTTCTTGAGAAGCAGCATTAGCACGTGCTGGATGACCGCACAAGTTAGCGCAGAGGCTTGCCAGCGGGGCTAGCTACCCACCTGGCAAGGGCGGTCGCCTAACAAGCTAAAGGAGTCCAGGATGGCTCTGGGAGTCAGTGACCAAATCATATAGATGAGTCGGCATGGCGGCAATCCGCGTGTGTATCTTTGGATTGAGTTGAGTTGTTGAATGTGTGTACAGTTGGAATACAATGTTTAGTCCTAAGATGTGGCATCAACATAGACGACGTACTTCGGCACGAGATGTGGCGTCGAGTCTAATGTTGTCAGTATATAAGTTGCATAGTTTGGATGTGAGTTGTCCTGAGTCTAAGTCAGGAAAGACCGCAAGGCAAAGTTGGTCGAGTGACACTTAACCCACAAGTCTTGATTTGGGTTCGTTGATGATTTAGTAGCAAAGGGCCGCGAGGCGGCGATATGGTTGAGTCGCATGTAGTTGCGAGGCACGACACAAAGGATTTGTAGCACGGTCACACGGGAATGGAGCCTCATCGCGTAGTTGCGTCTCTGATTTTGGCCGAAAGGCAAGCACGACTTGATAGGTTAACGTTGTTTGAGTCGACATTGTTGTTGCAAGCACGGGATAGTCTAAAGACATAAATAGGCAAGGCGTCGGTCATAAAACTGATCCTAAGGTAAGAGTAGAAAGATAATACAAAAGGGGACTATGTTGCACAAAGTAAAGTAAACGTGTTGGTTTTGTCTGGGTGGGCGAGGAGCTCATTCTACCAGTACAGTTGAGTACTGACACTCACATAGTTTACATGTGCAGGCACAGGTAGAAGCTCGTGGCGCGGAGCTCGCTTGGATACGTCGAGACATGGAGTTCCTTGGCGGTTCGAAGCGTGCGGCCGCATGGATTAAAGACTTATACGGGACATAATGTATGGACGTCGCCTTCCGAAGCTTCCGCTAGACCAAGACTTGTAATTGAGAGATGAGAGAGAGCTGAGTGAACTTGTAAAATGTGAGATGAGTGAGTTTGAGAGACTTGTAATCTTGGCCTTGCGCCCTATTGTGTAACCCATATTTCAATATCAATAAAGAGCTTCCTTGTATAACTTGTGTTTTGTTCTAAATTCCGCTACTATTATTCAATGTCTCTGCTTGGGACTTTTGTGCGACGATCCCGTCGCAGCCGCTGAAATCGGCCGTTATGGAACCCGCCTGGCACGAGCGCAATCTAGGCTCGTGCGGCATCACGCCTTAGCGAGGACGATCGCTCCTACGGGAGCGGGGCGTGACATAATGGTATCAGAGCACGGCTTTACGTCCTTGGACTACCGATTGAATTCTTTAACTCCGTTGTTTTCGCGAACTCTGAATGTTGCTTCCGCATATTGAAATCGTTGGTGCGCTCTCTCTCAATTGTCCCACGGGATGTCCATACAATAAGTCTATCTATTTTGTAAAACGTAGGAGAACAGTTTTTAACAAAATAAAAAGATGGTTCGCGTAAGCACGGTTGGCTAAGTCGGGCTGGGCATATACACCAAAGTTGCGTCGACCTTAGAAAAGTCGAGTGCGAGAATTCGAATTGTGTCGGACGGGAATAAGATAGACTTGATTGAGTAAGTGAGATGACTATCGATAGGGGTGCTATCGAGCGACGACAACGTCAGTGCGATATAAGGTGAGCGTGCTTAAAATTCGAGGAATGGTTCGAACGAAAAATTCAAAGAAGTCAATTTTGATTCAAATGATAAGTTGAGGATTAGTTGATTGACTTCATCCCTGAGTGGTGTATGCGATAGCCTCAGGGATGTCGATCGATTGATAAAGGAATGATGCGAATTAAGAAAATACGTTGGTCGATGACTTAAGATAAACGGATGAACGATACGTGAATTTGGTTTGAGGAAAATCGATGTTGTGAATGATTCGAGGGATAATGATCGAACTTGAATTTGAATGTCGAGGAGATTATCCAGTCGGACGATAGCATCATTCGCACGACTCAGAACTTGTTGCAAAGGAAGATCGTCAGGTTACGCATATCGTCGATGGTATTGAGGCTTATCAAAGATCGATATGCGATAACTCGGGGGTATTCTGACTCGGCGAACGACGATCGTACAAGTGTTATTGTTCGGTTGGATGTTGTACTTAGGATTTTGATTTAAGGGAATGTTGGATGAAAATGATCGTGTCTTGATGTTTACGTTGATGGCCATAACATCGACGATCTTGTCTTGTGCGAGCGTAACTCTAGCCTCGCACATGCGTTGCGTCGGATTTGGGGCAATCGTTCCGCGTGAGCGCTGACATGGTGATTCATGTCGCAGAAATGATCGAACTCGGAAAATCAGGATACGGTAACTTTGATTGTCTCGACTTGTTGGCTTGATGCGAAGGTGAACTCGAGGATTTGTAAGTCTTGCGATTGATGAATGAATAAGACTTGAGGATTGAGTAGGTACAATCCGTACATCGAGAATGAATTAGTCTAGACGCAAAACAAGAGTTACGTCCCGATGAGAATGATTATCTCGCGGGAGCGTGCATGGTGATTCGTGCCCACCGTGGATAATCTGACTCGCGTGAGATCGGGGCGCAACATATTGTTAAGTCAGACGACCTTGTGATCGATTACGTGAATTGGATGAATGACTTAGGGAATATGATATGTAAATTATGGTTTAGTGATAAAATGTGTCGTAGCGTGCTTGACTTGGAACGATTGATAGGCGGATTATGTCAAGGAGATAGACTATACGAAGATTGTTTGTTGAACGAGCGATATTGAGATGTCGTGGAATTGGTTGAATGTGAGTTATCGTAGGATGTCTTTGCTGAATGATTCGGACCCCGTGCGATGAATGTTGGGATGTGTGTAGGGAGTCGATGCTCGATGTTTAGAAATCGGAGTGATGCGAGCTTGGATAGAAAACCCCGTACTATCAACTTGGTTTGACCTTAGGATGGGGTCAGTGTTGACATTGTTGTTTGGGAACTATGATTCCAATACTGACGGAAAAACATAGCCTAGCGGTTAGGCAGGCGTCCGAGTGCGAAGTAGTAGGATTGGTGGAGGCACCACTCGCAAGTCTCGGTTGACATGCACGTATATCAAGGACGCTTGAATGCATGCACAATCCGACTCGAGTGGTGATAGCGGGATTCGCTATCACGAGGCTTGGTTGAAATGCATGTATTTTGGGGACGCCTAGAATATGTGCACGATCCATACTAAGTGATACGTTGAATCAAGTGAGACTTGAGAAACAGGAAAGTGTCGAGGATTTTGAGATCGTAAGTTTTGAAGAAAGGATTGAGGGTAGCACGAGCGTGGCTCGGATTTGAGAAACACATAGGCGTAGTGTATGCGAGAGTTCTTGAATGTTGAGTAAAGTGATAAGTCAATAAATAAGTACTCAGTTAGTTTCGAGGATGAAACTTTTTCTGAGTGGTGTATGATGTAGTGCCCCGTCCCGCTCAGTCAATCGGAGGAATAGGAACGCCGACGGCGTTCGAACTTAGCCTTGCAACGGCTGCTTGAAGACATCGCTCGGTCGAGGCGATCGTACGCTCAGGTGGGGTAGTTTCGGTGAACTTGCCTCATCTTAGCCTTCACATAATAAATCGCATATTTTCAACTTGCACAAGTAGGCTTGATAATAAAAGAGACGAATCCATATAGCTAAAGAGAATAATCCCGACGAGTCAAATTGAGTTAGAACATGGAAAACGTCCCACGGTCGGCTTAGAGTTGGTGCACGGCGTGCTTTGCAAATGACACTCGATCCTTCGTCCCATGGCTTGGGAGAAGGAAAGTTGGTTGAGTAGGCAAAGTTATGAGCGTAGCCTAAGTCATAGGCGTCGCCGCATAAATGCTCGATAAAGCATGCACGCTTTCCTGATGCAAGGCTTGGCACAGCCGTTGCTCGTCCCTTGAGTTAAGTTGTAGGCTTGGTGAAGTTAGACAAAGTGATGGCGGTCGACCTAAGTCATTCCAAGCACGGTCCTACAAGTTCTACGGCTGGGTATGACAACTTAGTCTTACAATTTCAAGCTCGTCACATAGAGTACGTCTTGGGCGGTGGCGTCGCGTAGAGTTCAAGTTGGTTTAAGGCACGATGTCATGGACTTAGTATTTTCAAGCACGGGCTACGGTTGATTTATTGAGTTTGGAAAGTGTTGTGAATAGTTATTCTTGAGTTGAGTAAAATAATAGGGCAAGAAAGAAGAATGCTCGCGACTACGGGTCGTCGAGGCAAGATCTCAGAGGTGAGACGTATTGAACTTGGCCCTGAAAGAGATGATAACACTAGAGGTGGAATGACTGTGTGAGACGTCAGTTGAGTCGAGTCTTGCAGGGTCATGGACAACTTGTCGACAAGATAGAGTTTCCTCGAACGGTAGCCCGACGGAAGGGGACCGGTTCTTGAGAAGCAGCATTAGCACGTGCTGGATGACCGCACAAATTAGCGCAGAGGCTTGCCAGCGAGGCTAGCTACCCACCTGGCAAGGGCGGCCGCCTAACAAGCTAAAGGAGTCCAGGATGGCTCTGGGAGTCAGTGACCAAATCATATAGATGAGTCGGCATTGCGGCAATCCGCGTGTGTGTCTTTGGATTGAGTTGAGTTGTTGAATGTGTGTACAGTTGGAATACAATGTTTAGTCCTAAGATGTGGCATCAACATAGACGACGTGCTTCGGCACGAGATGTGGCGTCGAGTCTAATATTGTCAGCATATAAGTTACATAGTTTGGATGTGAGTTATCCTGAGTCTAAGTCAGGAAAGGCCGCAAGGCAAAGTTGGTCGAGTGACACTTAACCCACAAGTCTTGATTTGGGTCAGTTGATGAATTAGTAGCAAAGGGCCGTGAGGCGGCGATATGGTTGAGTCGCATGTAGTTGCGAGGCACGACACAAAGGATTTGTAGCACGGTCACACGGGAATGGAGCCTCATCGCGTAGTTACATCTCTGATTTTGGCCGAAAGGCAAGCACGACTTGATAGGTTAACGTTGTTTGAGTCGACATTGTTGTTGCAAGCACGGGATGGTCTAAAGACATAAATAGGCAAGATGGCGGTCATAAAACTGATCCTAAGGCAAGAGTAGAAAGACAATACAAAAGGGGACTATGTTGCACAAAGTAAAGTAAACGTGTTGGTTTTGTATGGGTGGGCGAGGAGCTCATTCCACCAGTACAGTTGAGTACTGAAACCCACATAGTTTACATGTGCAGGCACATGTAGAAGCTCGTGGCGCGGGACTCGCTTGGATACGTCGAGGCATGGAGTTCCTTGGCGATTCGAAGCCTGCGGCGGCATGGATTAAAGACTTATACGGGACATAATGTATGGACATCGCCTTCCGAAGCGTCCGCTGGACCAAGACTTATAATTGAGAGATGAGAGAGAGCTGAGTGAACTTGTAAAATGTGAGATGAGTGAGTTTGAGAGACTTGTAATCTTGGCCTTGCGCCCTATTGTGTAACCCTTGTTTCAATATCAATAAAGAGCTTATTTGTATAACTTGTGTTTTGTTCTAAATTCTGCTACTATTATTCAATGTCTCTGCTTGGGACTTCTGTGCGACGATCCCGTCGCAGCCGCTGAAATCGGCCGTTATGGAACCCGCCTGGCACGAGCGCAATCTAGGCTCGTGCGGCATCACGCCTTAGCGAGGACGACCGCTCCTACGGGAGCGGGACGTGACAATTATATTATATATGCAACTTGGATAGTATTTCATTGTGCTCTGAAGTTGTAATCCATTCAGCAGCTTTGCGTCTTTCCATTCCCGCATCAAACTGCATATAACAAACATAACATCAAAAATATTGCTCTAAAAGTGTAAGTTTTTGACGACATATTTTCAGACATACATTGAGAGAACGGCAGTCCAGACTACATCGGTCTTTCATGAATGCAATTACAAAAATCCCACAATCAACTAAATTGTCTTGGCGGGGAACATAAGGACGACGTTTTATTGCAAAAGTAGAAAAGCTGAACCTAACATCTCTCAACGTCAAAATCTCTTCTTCGAGAAAGAGATTCAAATTTGAAAGCTACAATTACCATAATACAATATGTATTAGTATACCGCGAATCTTGTACGCAATTCATAAAAATTGATGAATATGAGCTTACTATTTCTTTTATGACTGATTTGTTTTGAATCGAATTATCTTTAGATGCAAGTGAGTCCCAAATTTCAACAGTCCTTGTTTTAACCAGAACTCTTGCAAGAGTATAGTGTCCGTCCAAAAGAATGGGTATGTATATCTGAATCAGAATTAATTAGGTAAAACAAATTAGTAAATTTTCAGAAAATTAGGATTAATATTTAAACAGAAATACATTAATACCTCGTTACAAGTGCTTAAAGATTCCATGTAATCCTGAAAATATTTGCACTTCTTCCATATTTCATGAAACTTTTTATCGGATGGAGGCAACATTGCTTTCTACATACACATCAATTAATACATTACGAAGGACAAACAAACAAGAAAATTGTTAATGCATATGTATTGAAGAATAAAATGCTCACTCACCGTTATCCTTATTGGTAAAAACCATACATTAGCTTTATTGGATATTCTTTTTTGTTCCTCCGCGATGAGAAGAGCAAAGAAAACGCCTACAATCTGAATAAATTATTAAAAATGTCAGCGATGGAATCGATATAAACATAGATGGCATCTAAAAAGAAATATACTATCTATACATATCCCATTTTTAATTCTCGTTAAAGGAGCTAAGGACTTCATCTCAGCCCGAGACACATAGATTTTGTTGCAAGTTGATATTATTTCTCTAAGAAAAGAAATGAATAAATTAGGAGAAAAACTGTTGGAATTACATCAAAACTCATATTACTTACTCTTCAGGTCTATCATCCGCAAAAATATAGTCGTAATAACTCGAACCACTAGTACACTTGCTAGGTTTCGAGGTTGAAGTTTTTGTTAAACTTTTCGATGGTGTGACCGGATCTAAATTTTCATGCATTCTTTTCGAAGAACTACTAAAGTCAGTTTCTTCTGTATGACACAGTGCGAGAATTCGGTCCATTGCTTTATTATGATTCTGTAGCAGTATGTCCTCCTCATCGGAAGATTCAACGGAAACCTCCTCCATATTATTAAATACTCCAGAAGAAGATGCCTTCTTCAAAGATGGAGATTCTTCAATCTTCTCCAAACGTCGAGATAAATTCATTTGTTCAATTTCTATTAAACCAAGCTTAGAGTTGATCGATGCAACTTGAGCTGAAATCGTCGACAGTTGTTCTTCAATCCTGCACAACATACGCGGAATGAAGGTTTCATTTGGAGCTGGCAACTAATCTTCTACGTCTTCTACATTTCTCACGACACGAGTAGACATCTTGAGAACAAAAAAACTATTGTATTTCAGAAAACTATTATATGTATTTTAGAATAAATAGTAGTACTATGAAACAAGAAAACTATTGTATATATAGCAAGAAAGAAGTACAAAAAGTGAGGAAGATGGAAAGACAAATAAATTTTGAGACTAGCAAACAATCTACTAGCCGTTTCATTGAGGAGGGCTCGAGGAAGATTCTACTAGCTGTTTGAAAAGTACAAAAGTTATCATGATTAACAATTTGATGAACTCTATAAGAGGTTTAATTCCGCTGGTAGTACTCCTCGTTGTTCGATGAGGGCTCGACGAAGTCCGTCGCGAACTGGAACTTCTTTTTCTTTCCTTCTTCATCTCCGTTTCTCCTTCCACCACCACCACCATGGCCTGTAGCTTTATAACAAAAATATTAAATTGTTAGATAAAACAAAAAAATTAATTACGGAAAGATTACTAAATCAAAATCAAACAGAACACATAATCATAGAAAACATGAGATTAATGATAAAAATGTTACAGAAGCAACACCACAATTTTACAACAACTAAGCAGACTCTGCTAAGCAATAACTAAAATTAAGAATTGTGTCCTCCTTGGATTTAATTTACACAAAGAAGATATTTGAGAGAACGAGCTTTTATCGGCTTCCTACCACTCTTCTTCCTCTGAATTCTTCCCTTACTATTATCCACATTGGCTACAGGAACTTCGTCCATGTCGTCGTCGGTGTCATCATCTAGATCGCCAGCAGCGGTGGTGTCGTCGTCTACATCGCCTACAGACCTGGACACACTGTGTCCTTCCTTTCCGGCCGACACACAATTATTGTTATATATACGTATTTGCACAAAATATTAAATTACATGGACGAAAGAGAAAGTAAATATGACTTAATTTAGGGTGTTCATTGAAAAAATTGCATTGAAGAATGACCTGCTATAGCAAGTTAACAAGAGGTCAAAAGTCAAAAACAGCATTAAATGATGTCTTCTGCATTATTTAATCTGAACCGTTGGATGAACATCCAACGGTCCAGATTTGGGATATATCGATACATCCAAAAAGGGTGGATGTATTGTAGAATTTTCATATATATATATATATATATATATATATATATATATATATATATATATATATATATATAATTTCCACTCTCTAACATATATCTCCAAGTTTTACCCAGAACTTCAGTTAGAACTCTGCTGCTAAATCATCATATCAAAATAACCTATTTGCCAATACTGACATTTGGTCAGCACAAATTTGGGTTCATAATCTTGTTCCTACTCTCACAGTTACAAGTGAAACACAACCACCATGTTTTCCTCTAAGAACTCATCTACTCCCTCCTTATAATTCACTCGAAATCATCGTGTGGGACATGCGTAGGAGAAGACACCTACCTATCACAGTAGGGTGTCAGCATCCTCTCCTTTACTAAGCATGAATCAATAGAGCCGACAATATCATTCACTACACTTTTACACATAACCTAAGCAGGGGATGGTGATTCGACAATATACGCATGAACTTAAGAGAAATAGCACAACAGTAGCAAGGGACTCACAACTGGGGTCGACGACGGGCGGGGGGAACTGGTAACCAGACGAACGTTGCGTCGATGGCCGGCCCGCTAGCCGTGGAGGCGCTGCTGGGTCTGCCAATGGTCGGAGACGCTCGTCCCGAGTTGGCGTGCTGGTTCTCCGTCATGGCCTGACGTCGAGCTGCTCTCGGCGACGGCAAAGCCGACGGGATGGCGGAGATGTCGACGATGGTGATGAAGATGATGAAGAAAATGAGCTTGGCGGCTAGGTTTGCAATGGGAAGAGGTGAGAATGACCAGGAGATGATTAAATGGAGAGTTTTAGGGTTGCTGGGGTTTACAGCTGTCCATGTCCTTCACGTGCTCTGAGACGAGCAGAGCACTGTGTTGTCCAAGAAGATGAACAGTGACCAATTTTTTTTTGAACATTAAGTTCAAATCTTGGGTCGGGCTATAGGGTCTTCGGGTTAGCCGCTATGGGCCAAGGGCTGGTTGGTTTAGGGAATTGGGTTTAGGGGGTTTAGGAATTGTTTTAGGACTTTATGTATATAGGCTTAATAATAGTTTATATATATATATATATATATATATATATATATATATATATATATATATATATATATATATATATATATATATATTCTTGCTAGAAAATAAATACAAGTTTTCCTTTAAAAAACTATAATTAAATAGTAATGCTAAAAATTTAGTATAATAAAAAATCTTAATTTTAAAGTTTTTTCTATATATATTTCGAACTAATCCAGTAGATTCCTTGAGAGAGAAAAAAAAAGGTCAATAGTAGATATGATTAATGATACCACATATATATCAACTGACTTATACTTATATACATATTTATGCAAGGAATTTTACTATTTCATAAATCAGCAGTAATAGTATGTGAATGCCTTATAGCACATAATAACAATAATAATAAAATATAGGGGGCTCACATCCTCTCTCTCTTAGAAAATTTTGTCCCCAAAATTAAATAAAGGTATTGGCATGATTTAGGAAACGAGACTCTATGAAATATCAAGATATTGAAAAGTTGTATGTAAATTCATACATCGATCCTCGAACAAGTGAGGAAAACGCTTTCGAATAGAGTCCTCGCGCTCCCAAGTGGACTCGTCCGGAGAATGATGCTTCCATGCCACCCGGACGAGTCGAATCATCTGCCCTCTCAACACCTTCTCGTTGCGATCGAGAATCACAACTGTCTACTCCACATATGATAGGCTCGGTCCAACCATAATCTCGGAATGGTCAAGCACGTGACTGAGGTCCGCCACGTACCTCCTCAACTATGATACGTGAGAAACGTCATGCACACCCTCAAGTGACGGGAATAATGCTAGACGATAAGCACCTCACCAACTCGCTCCAGAATGTCGAAGGGCCCAATGTACCTCAGACTCTTGCCTTTGCTGCCAATCCTAATAGTTCCCCAAGTCGGTGTTATCCTTAAAAATACGTGATCGTCTTCCTTGAACTCTAGGGGTCGGCGATGCGTATCAGCCCAGTGCTTTTGCCTATCTTGTACCGCTCTTAGATGACTCTGAATCCGTTTCACCTTGTCCACTGTCTGCGTCACCAACTCTGGACCAAGTATCTGACGCTCCCCGATGTCACTCCAACAAACTGGAGACCTGCACTTCCTGCCGTACAGTACCTCGAAGGGTGTCATCTGTATGCTTGCCCGGTAACTGTTATTGTATGAGAACTCAACAAAATATAGGTGATCCTCTTAAGATCCTCCAAAATCCAACATACATGCTCTCAGCATATCCTCAAGTGTCTGGATCGTGCGCTCTGACTGTCCGTCAGTCTGCAGATGGTAAGTTGTGCTGAATTTGAGGCGGGTCCCCAAACTCTCCTACATACTCCTCAAAAAATGTGAAGTGAATCTAGAATCTCGATCCGACACAATACTGACAGGTACTCAATATAGATGCACTATATGCCTCATGTACAAATCAGCAAGATTCTCCGTTGATTGCCCAACTCTTAAGGGCAAGAAATAGGCCGACTTGGTGATTCGATCCATGATGACCCAAACTATATCCTTCCCGCTGGAGCTCCTCGAGAATCCAGTAACAAAATCTATTATGATATGCTCCCACTTCCACTCAGGAATGGAAAGTAGCTGTAATAGTCTGCAGATCTCTTGTTCTCAGCTTTGACCTGCTGACAGACCAAGCATCTCGCTACGAATCGATCGATCTCCCTCTTCATCCCATGCCACCAGTAATGCTGATGCAAATCCCTGTACATCTTCGTACCTCTGGGATGAATAGAATATATTGAGCCATGCGCCTCTGTCATCAGCTCCTGGCGTAGTTCTTCACTCAGAACGCATAGGTGATCTCCGTACCTTAACGTCCCATCCTCGTGAATCCGCATTCATTTCTGCTCGCCGGCCTCGGTCCTCTCCCGGAGTCTCCTGAATCTCGCATCTGTCAATAAGACGGCCTTGATCCTCTCAACCAAAGAAGACTGCACCCCAAGTGTAGATAATTGTCCATCCATACCCGACAATATGACCTCTATCTCCAACTCCTGGAGATCGTCCAATAAATTTCGTTGAGTCGTCAATAAGTATGTTGTGGGCTTACTGTTCAAAGCATCCTCTATGACATTCACCTTGCTCGGATGGTACTGCAACTCGATCTTAAAGTCCTCCATCAGCTCCAGCTAACGTCTTTGCCTCATGTTCAGCTCCTATTGCATGAAGATGTACTTCAGGCTCTTGTGATCAGTAAATATCTCTATTCGCTCTCCATAAAGATAGTGTATCCATAGCTTTAGTGCAAATATCACTGCAGCTAGCTCCAAGTCGTGCGTCGGGTAGTTCTTCTCGTGGATCCTCAGCTTTCTCGATGCATAGGCTATAACCTTGCCATGCTGCATCAGTACACATCCTAGTCCGCTCTCGGACGCATCACTGTATACTACAAAACCTCCAGATCCCGATGGTAGTGTCAAGATAGGAGCTGATGTCAGACGCTTTTTCAGCTCATCAAAAGTCGTCTGACACTCTTTTGTCCATATGAACTCTTGATCCTTACTGTAGAAGCATGGAATTTCACAATCAGAAAGCCCATGCGCCAGACACTACATGCGCCAGAACTCAGATGAAGAACTTCACAGCAAAGTCAATAACTATAGACATTTGAAGAAGGACTTTTTATTTATATATAAAAGTCTATTACATGTCTAGAAAAGGTTGTACAAAGGAGAATTCCTACAAAGGAAAGAGCCTAAGTCTACAGCCAGCGGCCATCATGCGCCTTCAGATAAGCGCAGCAACCACCATGCGTCTCCAGATAGGCGCAGCATCACTATGCGCCACCAATGAGGCGCAGCAGATATCATGCGCCTCCATCCAGGCGCATCCCATCATCTCTTCAGCACCTCAGTTATGTGCATCCCTTCAGCCAAATTCTTCCAGCCAGGCTCACCTGGCCGAGCAGAGCCCAGTTATGTGCCGCTCTTCCAACCAGGCTCGCCCGATAAATGCTTCGACACAAAGCATTTAACCCTCTGGCTGGAACCAAGGAAGAGAAGAGCACCGCAAATGCTGTGGCCAGGGGAGGCTTCGAAAGATCCTCCAAAGCCGAAGGAAGACCGTGATCGAAACCATGGCTAAAGGAGCAGCTTTCGACACGATCAAAGTGGGGAAACCCCACTTTGCAGGAAGAGAGAGCCTTGCACCGCCATTCCGATCTACGGCTCTTCCGGAATAACGGAGACGAGGCTCGAGCATCCTTATCTTTGGATGCAACAGGCACCTTCCGCCTGCCTCAGAAGCCCTCGACTCCATCTTTTGGATGTAACAGTCACCTTCAAGTGCATCAAAGACAACACAGCGTCTCATCTTCACCCTCGGGAGCACTTCGTCAGCAGAATGCACCCGTATGTTCAAATTCATATTGGAAGTACGTGAGGGAATGAGAAGCAAATCTTCTCTCCATGCCACTATTTATAGGCCGGGCAGATCAAACCTACGCGCCAAGTGGATGGCCCTCCGAATTTCGTGCAATGAATTTACATTAAATGGATGAACCGGACGCCTCGAATTCAGCCAAACGGCTATTTATAGCACTCGAAGAGCGAGATAGCCGCATCATTAAAAGACATGTCCGATGCGCCAGCCAGACAGCGCATCACACGGACGCGCCTTTCGGCGTCAGGCGCATCATACAGACGCACCCTACAGTACTCGGCGCATTATAGAGGATGCGCCCCCACACATCTCCATACCGAGTGGAACGCCAACCGACGCGCCCACTCAGCTGTCCATCGAACGTCACCAACATTAAATGCTGAACTGACAGAGTTGGCAGTACGCCTCCCAAAGTCTGAACAGTTGACAGCTTTTCAGAAAACGAAGCGTCGGCAACGTCAGCATCATCATGACCTTGTTTCGACGGCTACTGCCACGTGGCCACTCCACCATCAGCATGCGCCTCTACGGCCATGCGTCCAAATCAGCATGCGCCTCTACGACCATGCGTCCAAATCAGCATGCGCCTCAGACTGCTCTCTGATCCCGAAAGACAGAAGGAAAGTCGCCTGCATGCGCCTCAAAAGCCATGCGCCCCAAATGGTTTGTAACTCCTAAAGGTTATGAGCCGCAGCCTCCTCCTGCGCCCAATCCAAGGCGCAGCCCACCAGATCACTCCTCTCCACCAAATCCGAGATCTTCGAACCATGAGTCGACGACACGTGTCTTTTGACTCAACTCGTCCAAGATTTCAGCAACGGAAAGATCTTCTCTCTGCTACGTGCCGGCTCACAACAGCAGTATGAAGAGTTCTCCCCCTCGATCAGGGCGCAGCATCCATGCGCCTCCATCAGCAACCTCCACGTGGCGTTCCCACACCGGCGCATCCTACATGCGCGCATGAGCAGCCAGCCTGCAAAACTATAAATAGAAGGGTCATCTCCTTCACACACACAGACAGAGACTCAGAACAGAAGACTCACAAAAAAGAATCCACAACAGAGAATCACCAGAGAGGCAGCTCTAGACACTCAACGTCTTACTCCTCTCAGCAAGCTCCAGCACCCAGAGCAATCAACACCTTCAGAGAACCGATAACCGCCGTCAACCGGTCAACGGAGTCAACGCATTACCACTCGCTCCATTGGCACTAAGGACCCAGTTAAACAAAAGTGTACTCCTGGGACTACATTTAAGTCCTATATTGTATCACTGTTCTGTTTGTATTAAGATTTCAATCAAAACAATTTTAATGGCAAACAAGCTGGCGACTCTGCTGGGGACCTCTTTCTCCTCTACCGAGAAAGTCGTGTCACAGGCCGACGACATGAAGGTGGGCTCCTCCCACAAGACGCTGGTAGTGCGCCTCAATCAACAGGCGTACGAGGAGTTCATTTCTGAAGGAAGTGCGAGTCCTTCGAAGCGGCTGTCGAAGCCGAAGAAGACCCGCGCAGTCTGGGTGCGCAAAGTCGACGCCTCGGGCACCACCGTTGAAGGGGATGCGCCCGTCCAGCCTTCCCATCCTGTTGACGTCCTCAGCAGTCGAGGTGCGCCCGCTGATGCAGCGTATCTCTCGGGGAAGCGTGCGGCTGACCACGTTCCCCAGCCATCTTCCTCTCAGGCGAGGAAGATACGTCGACGGAGCAGGGGCGCAGCCAATGCCCCGCGCATTACTTCTGATGCGCCACAAAGAGCCTCTGTCTTTGACAGACTCACTCGCTGTAACGGCGAGGAGAATTTGGATGCTGAGTACTATGCACCCCAGCGGGCTGGTACGAAGAAATCCAAGGCGGCACGGGCCATGCGCCACAAACGTGCTATGCCAGCAGCCGGCCAGAGGCACGCGCTTACAATCACGCGTGCTGCCGATGGCAAGCTGTACAAGGTTGACTCAAGTGCTCCTGCACCGACAACGAGTCGACCTTCAAAGTCCTCATCTCACTTGGGCGCATTCACTGCGTGCACAACCAAGCCGAGAGAGGCAAACTCAGTGGTCTTGAACTCCCGCGCCTCCTCTGGTTGTGCGTTTGAGGTCCGTTCAAGTCACTTCAAATGCTGTGGTTCCCCCACTACTGATCGTGATTCCTGCTTGGTATTAGATCAGGGGGCGCAGCACTCACCCGACCACCCCGGCGCTTGGCCCTGCCATGCGCCTGAGAGGGGTGTGAGGGTAGCACTCTCCTCCAACGACTTGCGCAACGTGATCACTCACAAGCGCCGGTCAGGAGAGCTGACCAACAAGCACGATGCGCCTCTCACGGGGCACACTTGTGCAGTGGTCACCATCAACTGCTGTTGCAAGACGGCAGTACCGCCAAAGCAGTCGGTCTTCCAACGGCTACAATCATCGACACCCCTCCGACATCGCCTTGGGACAAAGGTGTCAGCAGAAGAGGAACTAAAGATTGCGTCATGCAACGTGATCTCCAATTCCTCATCTGTCCGGAAGACGACTGCCAATTCCTCGTCTTCATCTAAAAGCCAGTCGAGGAAAACCAAGGCAGCTGTCACAACCTCTGGGGTGTTCGAAGGCACTCGGTCAAGGAAGAAGTCCTTGGAGGAAGCTGGGGGTAGCCAGACCCTTGTTCAGCCTCCTTCCGAAGAAGAAGATGTCCAAAGCACAGCTGCGGCGGATCTTCATCAAAGCGAAGATGGCCTCCCTGAAGCCCCTCAAAATGACGATGTCCTCCAAGACACCGCCGGGGGTAGTGCTGAAAATGAAGAGGCCCTTCAAGACAGAGCTGAGGGCAGTCAGGCCCTTACAGATGCGCCTGTCGAAGACGAACTCCAGAATGTGGCTGGGGGTGGCCAAACACCAGGAGAAGTAACTCCCCCACATGAGAGTGAGGCTGAGAGCGAAGCCTCAACTAATCCATCCACTTCCGGCCGTGTTATGACAGTATACATGACCGGGGGTGATCTTGAGGCTGATGTGCCGCCACAGGACATTGTCCAGCGCATAGACTCGTTAGAGGGAGGACTCAAAACCCTCTCTGCCTCAATGCAAGCACTGACTCAAGCAGTGTTTGAGATGCGGTCGGCCTTGATCAGGACACCTTCAAATGGTCCCGACCCAGGAGCTAATGGAGAGTCGAGTGTGCCCCTCCAGCGGACACCCTCAGACACAGAAGCACCCCGGACATCGGAGCCCTCAAACGCTCTACTCCAGGTGGTACCTCCTTCCCCGGCTCCTAGCTCCACGGAGGACATGGTCGAAATGATCAAAGATCTGCGGGAGCGCTTCGAGTCCAAGAACAGGCAGGAGGAACGCCAGAAGATGGGCATTCCCCAGCCTTATCCACTTGAGTGGAACAAGGTGGTTTATCCCCCAAAGTATAAACCACAGACACTCACGCCGTATGACGGGAAGGACTCTCCACGACGGTACTTGACGTACTTCCAGTCGCAGACAGGGCATCTTCCGAAGGAGGACGCGCTCCTCACCAGCATCTTTGTTGGGGCCCTGAAAGGGGTGGCGTATGACTGGTACTGCAGCCTCCCCGATAATTCCATATCGTCCTTCGACGACCTGACACGCCTCTTCCTCGACCGCTTCTACGACGGTGGGAAGGACATGACGATGGCGTCTCTCATTGAGATACGCCAGAAGGACAAGGAAACGGTTCGGGCATTCATCGAACGCTTCCGTCAGGCCTGCTTCAGGTTACCTCCAGGCATGCCAGAGCATGCGCTTCTCTCCGCTTGCAGTATGAACATGCTACCTGCAGTAAAGCTCTGGCTTAACTCTACTCCCCCTCCCGATTGGAGCTCCCTAATCATTGAAGCTGAAGCTGCAGAGAAGAAGGCGGCCAATGCACGTCTTATGGGTGTTAGCTTCCCCGCCTTTGACGATAAGGAGAAAAAGTCCGCAACCAACAATTCCGGACGAGAAACAAAGGGGAAACAGGCATTGACAGTTAATGCCTCGAAGGGCGCATCTGCGCCTACTCAAAAGCCTCCATTGGCACCGAGACCCAAGGAGGTTTATTCATTCAATGATGACGACACCCTGCAACTCTTTGAGATACTGAAGCAGGGTGACAAGATCAAGCTTCCGGACCCGAAGCGGCCCGATGAAGTCGGGAAGGTGGACAACCCAAGGTACTGTCACTACCATCGGTTTGTCGGACACCCGACTAAGGACTGCTACGTCCTCAAAAATTACATCCAGCGCATGATCAATGCGGATGTAATTTCTGTCGATTACGAAGAGAAGACGGTGTCAGCTAATGTGGTGTCACTACAGTTCGGCACCTTGCCGCCGACTACCACACAAGATGGCGTCGTCCCCATCCCTAAGGCGACAATGGAGGTGGTGAATTTGCCACCCACCCGTGACAATGTGAGTGGACTTGTCCCACTCACCACATCTCGAGGAGAGGTCCTCTGGGTTCACCCCGACCTCGTCTCCGAGGTAACTCAGCCGGAGGTACGCCCTACCTCCAAAGCAAAAGGCAGGAAGATCAAGTCTTGCCGCACGGTCTCTTCTTCAGCGGAAGAGGCGCTTCCTGTGCAGACGCGTGCACAACAGAACTCCCAGCCCGGTGAAGCTGCCGCCGAAGTGGTGCCTCCTGGCACCATCCCTGAGGAGGGTCCATCTAAGCCCTCAGCAGCCAATAAACAAAAGCAAGTGGAGGCCCGTTTTGACAGACCTCTGCGGAAAGAAAATGCTTCGGGGCTAGCCAAGCCCCACAATTTTGACATTCTGGCACAACTGGCCAGTACTCCTGCACGCCTGTCTTTGTTCGAGCTCCTGCGTCTCTCCAAGGACTCCCGAGAAGCTCTCTGCGAAGCTCTGAAGGATGCCGAATCCTTTCTCAGTCAGGTCAAGCAGCCTGAAGACCTCCCAACTACTTGTGCACACTGTCATTGTGCGAATGAAGTTATCCCAAACATAACCTTCACCCAACAAGACATGCTGCTCAAGCATCACCGATATAACCGACCGTTGTATTACACAGGGTACATCGGTTCGGTAAAGGTGAGCAGGATTCAGATCGATCCGGGGTCTTCCCTAAGCATCATTCCAAAGGCGCTGCTATCAAAGCTGGGGATCCCAATGTACCGGCTGGTGCCCTCCAATATGACCATCAGCGGCTTCAACGCCAGCAAGAGCGAGCCACTGGGCAAGATTCGGCTGAAGTGTCACATCGGCAGCCTCCAAACTGAGGTAACTTGTTATGTGGTGGATGCCGAGGTCAACTACAACATCTTACTCGGACGACCATGGTTACATGAGTACATGGTGGTGCCCTCCACGCTCCACCAATGCATGAAATATGTATCCACCAACGGCGTCATCCGGACAGAGTTTGCAGATATCGATCCCTTCAAAGGGATTGAGGCCTACTTCACCGACTCCGACTTGTACAAGCCACTTGACGAGGAGGAAGCCAACGACGCCGATGATGAAGCAGAGACGGCAACAGAGCCGGACTTGGAACCCGAAGCGACTCCTGACGCCCCCTTGAAAATCCGTCTGAAAGGGAGACCACCCCAGAAGGCGCCTCCAATGAGCATCAAGCTATCAGGAAAAGTGCCAGCTCGCGAAACCCCCCTGAAGATACGCCTCAAGGGGAAGCCACCACAAACAGCGGCTCCCCTAGCGGTAAAATTACAAGGGAAGGCGCCACTCATCGAAGGCGCAACCGAGACACCCCTCAAGGTGCGTCTTAAAGGCAAGCCGCCGCAGTCATCCAAGATGCCGGAGAGGGCTCACGTAACCCTCTCAGACCCCAAAGTCGGAGCGGTGGAGGACTCTCCTGATCCGGCCCCAGTGCTTACAGATGAGGAGCTTGGCGAATATATCTCTGCCGATGTAGACACACCCTCCTTCGACAATGTAATCCCACGGGATAAAATCTCGTACTTTATCAATAATAGAGTGTCTTTCAATTATTCTTGTCTTCCACACTGGAATGCCATGTATACATTAGACAACGCTCTACGGTCGTTGCAAACACAAGTAACGACTGTCTACCATAATCAAATAGTCCCGTCTCAAGGAGTCTTCATAGTCCCTCCACGAAGCCGAGACGAAGGCACCATCATCTCGGGCAAAATCGAGCGTCGTCGGAACCTCCCGTCGATCGAGCCCGAACCTAATACCGGCAGGGTACAAGTATATCGATACACAGATGCGGCTAAGCACATCATCCAAAAGATGGGCTACGACCTGAAAAGCAACAAAGGCCTAAACTACGGCAAGGGTCGGCATCTCCCTGTCCGGCTTTCGATGCCCAATGGAAAGCCACAGGATTACTATAATCGGACTCGACGGGGGTTAGGCTATGTCACGCCGCCATCAACTCCAGAGAGTTCAGACGCAGAAGACATAGAACATTCCCACTCATTAGAAGCATCGACGTGGGATTCCGATACCAGTATTGGATCAGTCTTCAGGAAAGTGCTGTCAGCTAACATGACATCGGTGCAGCCTCAGAAAGATGAAGGCGAAGACCAACCGCCGGAACCCTTCGAAGAGGAACCCTGGGCTCAACGCCTAGGAGAGCAATGGGAGTCTCGTTTTGAGTTACGAGAACCTCCCACCGAAGACGAAGTCGAGCAAATCGACCTCGGGGATGGGTCTTCTTCTAAACCCATCTTTATCAGCAAAAGCTTGGAAGGAGAAGACCGAGAATCTTTAGTCCAACTCGCTAAGGAGTATATCGACGTCTTCGCCTGGAGCTACGAAGACATGCCGGGTCTCGATCCACAGATCGCGATGCATAGGTTGAACATCTTACCAGATGCCAAACCTATCAAACAACAACAGCGACGCTTCCGTCCGGACATCATGAACGCCATCGATCAGGAGGTAGACAAACTCTTGACCAGTGGCTTCATCCGTGAGGAACAACACCCAGACTGGGTAGCCAACGTCGTCCCTGTCACCAAGAAGAACGGGAAGATAAGAGTCTGTATCGACTTCAGGGATCTCAACTCCGCTTGCCCGAAGGATGAATTCCCGCTCCCAATCACCGATGTAATGATCGACAACACATGTGGCTTTGAACGCATGTCCTTCATAGACGGGTATTCAGGCTACAATCAAATCAAGATGTTCCCCGATGACGTAAAACACACGTCATTCAGGACTCCAAAGGATGTTTTCTGCTACACCGTAATGCCCTTCGGCTTGAAGAACGCCGGTGCAACGTATCAGCGAGCTATGAGCACCATCTTCCGTCAACATCTTCGCAAGACAGTTGAGTGCTATGTTGACGACATCGCAGTCAAGAGCCGCCTCAAAAGAGATCACCTACAGGACCTGAAGACGGTCTTCGATCTCATGCGGGCGCATCAACTCAAAATGAACCCCGCTAAATCCTTTCTGGGGGTTTCTAGCGGCAAATTCTTGGGCTTCGTTATCACAGCGAAAGGCATTCATATTGATCCTGAGAAGACCAAAGCCATCCTTAACATGGACCCTCCGAAGAACCTTCGAGAACTTCGGGGCCTACAGGGACGTTTGGCATACATCCGGAGGTTCATAGCAAACCTCTCCGGTAAATGTCAACCCTTTACTCAGCTCATGAAGAAGGGAGTCTCTTATGTCTGGTCAGAGGAGTGCCAAAAGGCTTTCGACGACATCAAGGCTTACTTAACAAGCCCGCCAGTCCTAGTGGCACCTGTCGTCGGCAAACCATTCCTCCTCTACGTCCGTGCCATGGATCATTCCCTCGGCGCTTTGCTAGCTCAAAACAGCGATGCAGGCTACGAGCAAGCAATCTACTACCTCAGTCGAACACTCATCGGGGCCGAACACCGGTACAACCCCGTTGAAAAGGAGTGCTTGGCTTTGGTGTTTGCCATTCAGAAGACTCGTCATTACGTCTCGGGCCAGACAATTCACGTCATCTCCCGAGTCAATCCGCTCAGAGTTCTCATGACAAAGCCAGGGTCATTAAACTCCCGGCTGGCTATATGGGCGATCCTACTAACACCATACAACATGGTGTTTGTCCCGCAGAAGGCAGTCAAGGGTCAGGCTCTGGCTGACTTTTTAGCTGCACACCCCATCCCAGAATCTTCAAAACTCTATGAAGACATCCCGGATAAAGTTCAAGAATCAAATGTCACTGAAGGAAGCCCCATTTGGCGGATGTTCTTCGATGGCGCTTCAAGAACGGGCCCCAATGGCCAAATCATCGCAGGAGTGGGGGTAGTCTTAGTCTCCCCCGATCAGCTGGTCATCCAGCGCGCATACTCCCTTTCGAAGCCGTGCTCCAACAATGTTGCTGAGTACAATGCACTCGTCATGGGACTCCAGCTAGCACAACAGCTGGGGGTGGATCATCTGGAAGCCTACGGCGACTCGAAACTCGTCGTAAACCAGATTCGGGGGCAATACGAGGTTCGCCATGAAGATTTGATCCCTTACCATGAAGTTGCATTGAACATCATTTCAACCATCACTGGGTTCTTCATCGAACATGTACCCCGCCTACAAAACTTGGAGGCTGACGCTCTAGCTGGCCTCGCAGCCTCATTGGCCGCGCCCCTTGGGACTCAACACTATGTCACGGTAACTGGCCGAGACTTGATTTGTCCCAGAAACAACCTATGTTTACAAATGGCTCACGCCATGCCGACAAACACTGGGATTAATGTCCGAGATTGGAGGTTCCCGTTCATCGACTTCGCTGTCTACGGAATCCTTCCAGAGGACCCGAAGGAAGCCGTCTCAGTCAGGAAACGCTCTCTTCGATTCTACTACGATACAGCCACTAAAATGCTGTACCGACGCTCCTTCGACGGGCTTCTCCTTCGATGCCTGTCTAACGAAGAAGCGGCCGAAGCTCTTCGAGAAGCTCATGACGGAACTTGTGGAGCTCACCAACCAGGGCCTAAGTTGCAAGATCGACTGCGACGTATGGGCTACTACTGGCCAACCATGGTTGCCGACGCAGTGGAATATGCTAAGAAGTGCCATGCATGCCAACTTCATGCAGACTTCATACATACACCATCTGAACCTCTACATCCTACAGTCGCCTCCTGGCCATTCGAAGCCTGGGGCATGGACATTGTAGGGCCAATCACCCCTCCTTCATCGAGAGGACACCGCTTCATCCTGGCCATCACCGATTACTTCTCCAAATGGGCGGAAGCAGTCCCACTAGCAGAAGTAAAAAGCTCCAGGGTGGTCAGCTTTATCAAACACCATGTCATTTACCGTTTCGGGGTACCCCGGCGAATCATCCATGACAATGGTCCTCAGTTTATCAGCCACATTTTCAGCAGGTTCTGTGACAAGAATCGCATTCAAAACGTGGCCTCAACCGCCTACAATCCGGCAGCAAACGGATTGGCCGAGGCATTCAACAAAACTATCGTCAGACTACTCAAAAAGGTCGTGTCATCCAACAAACGCGACTGGGACGAAAAGCTTGGCGAATGCCTTTGGGCCTACCGCACAACGGTACGGACCCCAACAGGCAACACTCCATTCTCCCTGGTCTACGGGAGCGAAGCAGTACTGCCTCTCGAGATACAGATACCTTCGCTCCGCGTGGCCATCACAAACGATCTCACAGAAGAAGACAATCAACGTCTCGTCTGCGGGAATTGGAGGCACTTGACGAAAAGCGTCTCCTAGCTCAACAACGTATAGAACTTTACCAAGCCCGTATATCACAGGCTTTCAACAAGAAGGTCAAGCAAAGAACTTTCCAAGTTGGCGACCTGGTTTTAGCAGTCAGAAGGCCAATGGTGTTAACTCACAAGACACCAGGGAAGTTCGAGCCCAAATGGGAAGGACCTTTCATCATCGAGACGGTATACTCAAACGGTGCTTACCGGCTCGCCAAACCCAATGGGGACTTGTTCATGATGCCCATCAACGGCAAGTTCCTAAAGAAGTACTACTCTTGACATCCTCCAAGACATGTATTTCCCCAAATAACCTCTTTTCACAAAATCAATCGCTTCCGGAACCCAGCTGTTCCGTGGCATCCTTCCGTAGAAAGATAACCACGTCCACATTACCTCTGAGTTGTCTCTCTACATCCTACAAAGCGGAACCTTACACTTCATAAGCTTACGCTATCCTTCATGTTTACCACGTCCACATTACCTCTGAGTAAACATCCCGTACAAGCAACTCCTACGTTGTCGTACATTTGATCGCAGAACTTCCACGTCCACATTACCTCTGAGTTGTTCAGCGTATCCCACAGGATCATTCCTACCACGTCCATAAACACCTCTGAGTAGGAAGATTCTATCATTTGAACCTAATGATTGCCATGTCCACATTACCTCTGAGCAAACATGTTGGTTCCTTTATACTTATTATCTGTACCTAAAAACCAAGGTGCGCAAAAGATAATAGGTCCACATAAATCATCAAGTTCATGAAATTAAAAATGAACACATCAAAGAGATAGTGTATTTCTTTATTTTTAAAAAGGGAGTACAGAAATACGCTATTTCCCTAGCAAGAGTTGCAAAAACACACAAAAAAGAAGAGAAGCTACAATCCCCGATCCTCTCCAGGGTGGGATGAGAGTTCTCTGACTCGACGTCTCAGGTCGGCAGTGCGAGTTTCCACAGTCGCCTGGACTCGCAGCTCGGCTTCTTGACGCATTAACCCGACAGCCTCAGCAGAAGTTTTACTCTCATACTTCTCATCAAGCTATCGTCGCTGCTGAGCCAAAGCAAGGGTCCGCTGAGTAAGAGTCGTTTCCTCCTGCTTGAATGCCACGTGTTCAGCCAGGACACGCTCAGCTTCTAGTTGAAGTTGGGCCCGCTGGTCTTCAAGACGACGCATCTGAGCATCAACCTCTGCGATGTTGGCATCCACCGCAGCCCGCTTCTCCGTCGTCTTCTTCATAGATTGAGACAGCTGCTCCGCCGCAGCCTCAGTCCCAGCCACTTCACGCTCCCAACTGCTCACCTCGGCTCGATGGGAAGCCTCGATCTCAGCCATCGACTTTCCTATCTCTGCATCTATCAAGACCGAGAGGTCATTTCGTTGGATGCGCTGCAGTTCCGCGAGCCGCTCGTCCAGCTCCATCACCGAAACCTCCAGAATTTCAGCCATATGGTCATGGCCCTGGTGAGTACGGATCAGCTCGATACAAGGCATTGCCAAAGTTTTTGCTGTCGCAAAGCTCCCCTTGCCATCCATCACTGCAGATACTCCTTTCTCCAGCATTTTGTACACTCCCTCGACGAGGAACTTCACATACTCGTCGGCATCCGCCAGCACCTGCGGCATCATAGCAGGAGTTGGGGGAGCTACTACAGTTTGGGGACCGGAGGAAGATCCGCCAACCTCGATCTGAGAGGTTTGAACCTCGGCAGCAATAGGCTCTTCATCAACAGGGGCCAGACTGCTAGCCCGAGGTGCCGAAGGAACAGAAGGAGCCGGCACATGCGTCGTGATAGTACCCCAAGTAGAAGGAGCAACAGAGGGTTCCACACCCTTACCCTTCTCAAGCCCGGAGAAATCACCGACGTCAACGGCTACCTCTTCCCCCGACATTCTATCAGCATCAGCCACCTCCCCCGGCAAAACGGGAAGATCAACATGTATCTCCTGGCCAGCCCCAGGAGACAAGACCGGCAGAAGGGTCTCACTCTTCTCAAATCCCTCTACAGGGACAAAATCTGTCGCTACCGCCTGATCGGTAGCCATCTCTATGTCCATGGTTGAAGCCAAGGAAGGATTCGGCAATGATTCAGCCGACCTCCCTTCATCATGACCAGGAGGGGAATCAACCCTCTCCTCTATCCCCACTGCTTCTGCTGCCCCCGCAACAGACTCCTGCAGCTCCGGAGCGGTGTCATCGGAAGATGATGAACTCCATTCCTCTTCATCACCAGGAAGCTGCGCACTTGCTAAACCTTCGATATGTGAAGCCTCCGCTGTGGCCTTCGCCACCTCGGAAGCTGCTGCAATTTATAGGGCATGGTCGCACGCGTGAACAGATGACGTGTGATCTCAGCCGTCGCCTCGGGTTCTGTGCAAGGATAGCAGCAAATAAAACCAAAAGATCATCATTAATCTTTTCGGTTACCGAGGCACCATCATCATTAACTAAGAAGAGCATGCGCCCGAACAGGCATGCGCCCAGAAATCATGCGCCCTGACCTCCATGCTTCTTATTCAAAGTATTCCAAAACTTACTCAAAAGTTTTGAAAACTTTGAAGGGGGTCTTGTAGAAGCATGGAATTTCACAACCAGAAAGCCCATGCGCCAGACACTACATGCGCCAGAACTCAGATGAAGAACTTCACAGCAAAGTCAATAACTATAGACATTTGAAGAAGGACTTTTTATTTATATATAAAAGTCTATTACGTGTCTAGAAAAGGTTGTACAAAGGAGAATTCCTACAAAGGAAAGAGCCTAAGTCTACAGCCAGCGGCCATCATGCGCCTTCAGATAAGCGCAGCAACCATCATGCGTCTCCAGATAGGCGCAGCATCACTATGCGCCACCAATGAGGCGCAGCAGATATCATGCGCCTCCATCCAGGCGCATCCCATCATCTCTTCAGCACCTCAGTTATGTGCATCCCTTCAGCCAAATTCTTCCAGCCAGGCTCACCTGGCCGAGCAGAGCCCAGTTATGTGCCGCTCTTCCAACCAGGCTCGCCCGATAAATGCTTCGACACAAAGCATTTAACCCTCTGGCTGGAACCAAGGAAGAGAAGAGCACCGCAAATGCTGTGGCCAGGGGAGGCTTCGAAAGATCCTCCAAAGCCGAAGGAAGACCGTGATCGAAACCATGGCTAAAGGAGCAGCTTTCGACACGATCAAAGTGGGGAAACCCCACTTTGCAGAAAGAGAGAGCCTTGCACCGCCATTCCGATCTACGGCTCTTCCGGAATAACGGAGACGAGGCTCGAGCATCCTTATCTTTGGATGCAACAGGCACCTTCCGCCTGCCTCAGAAGCCCTCGACTCCGTCTTTTGGATGTAACAGTCACCTTCAAGTGCATCAAAGACAACACAGCGTCTCATCTTCACCCTCGGGAGCACTTCGTCAGCAGAATGCACCCGTATGTTCAAATTTATATTGGAAGTACGTGAGGAAATGAGAAGCAAATCTTCTCTCCATGCCACTATTTATAGGCCGGGCAGATCAAACCTACGCGCCAAGTGGATGGCCCTCCGAATTCCGTGCAATGAATTTACATTAAATGGATGAACCGGACGCCTCGAATTCAGCCAAACGGCTATTTATAGCACTGGAAGAGCGAGACAGCCGTATCATTAAAAGACATGTCCGATGCGCCAGCCAGACAGCGCATCACACGGACGCGCCTTTCGGCGTCAGGCGCATCATACAGACGCGCCCTACAGTACTCGGCGCATTATAGAGGATGCGCCCCCACACATCTCCATACCGAGTGGAACGCCAACCGAAGCACCCACTCAGCTGTCCATCGAACGTCACCAACATTAAATGCTGAACTGACAGAGTTGGCAGCACGCCTCCCAAAGTCTGAACAGTTGACAGCTTTTCAGAAAACGAAGCGTCGGCAACGTCAGCATCATCATGACCTTGTTTCGACGGCTACTGCCACGTGGCCACTCCACCATCAGCATGCGCCTCTACGGCCATGCGTCCAAATCAGCATGCGCCTCTACGGCCATGCGTCCAAATCAGCATGCGCCTCAAAAGCCATGCACCTCAGACTGCTCTCTGATCCCGAAAGACAGAAGGAAAGTCGCCTGCATGCGCCTCAAAAGCCATGCGTCCCAAATGGTTTGTAACTCCTAAAGGTTATGAGCCGCAGCCTCCTCCTGCGCCCAATCCAAGGCGCAGCCCACCAGATCACTCCTCTCTACCAAATCCGAGATCTTCGAACCATGAGTCGACGACACGTGTCTTTTGACTCAACTCGTCCAAGATTTCAGCAACGAAAAGATCTTCTCTCTGCTACGTACCGGCTCACAACAGCAGTATGAAGAGTTCTCCCCCTCGATCAGGGCGCAGCATCCATGCGCCTCCATCAGCAACCTCCATGTGGCGTTCCCACACCGGCGCATCCTACATGCGCGCATGAGCAGCCAGCCTGCAAAACTATAAATAGAAGGGTCATCTCCTTCACACACACAGACAGAGACTCAGAACAGAAGACTCACAAAAAAGAATCCACAACAGAGAATCACCAGAGAGGCAGCTCTAGACACTCAACGTCTTACTCCTCTCAGCAAGCTCCAGCACCCAGAGCAATCAACACCTTCAGAGAACCGATAACCGCCGTCAGCCGGTCAACGGAGTCAACGCATTACCACTCGCTCCATTGGCACTAAGGACCCAGCTTAAACAAAAGTGTACTCCTAGGACTACATTTAAGTCCTATATTGTATCACTGTTCTGTTTGTATTAAGATTTCAATCAAAACAATTTTAATGGCAAACACTTACGTGTCAAACGCATCATAGGCACAACAATCCTCGAAAGTTTTCTATGAATTAACCTCTGATAATACCCGTCAAGTCTGAAAAAACTTCTAACCTCCGTAACTGATGTAGGTGCAGGCCAAGTCTCCATTGCTTCAATCTTCTCTGGATCCATCACTAATCCCTCTCCAGTAATGATATGCCCAAGGAAAGATGCCTCGCTCATATAGAACTCAAACTTATTGAGCTTGGCGTAGAGTCTTTCCTTCCTCAGTGTCTCCAACAGGATCCTGAGATGCTCATCATGCTCCTCACGGCTCTTGGAGTACACCAATTGGCATTAATAAACACCACCACGAACTTGTCCAAGTACTAGTGGAACACCTTATTCATTAAACTCATGAACATTGTTGGCATATCGATTAAACTAAACGACATCACAGGGTACTCATAGTGCCCGTACTTCATTCGAAAGGCCATCTTCAGGATATCCTCCTTCCACACCTTAATCTGGTGATAGCCGGACCTGATATTAATATTCAAAAACACACAGGCATAACTCAATTGGTCAAATAAATTATCAATACGAGGCAATGGGTACCTGTTCTTCACTGTTACAACATTCAACTCTTTGTAGTCGATGTATAACCGTACCGACCCGTCCTTCTTCGGTACAAGCAAGACTATAGCTCCCTATAGTGAAACACTAGCCCGAATAAATCCCAAATCCAATAGCTCATCTATCTGGATCTTCAACTCATGTGCCTCCTTCGGTGCTAGTCAGTACACATGGGAAGTAATAGGTAGCATTTCTGGAATAATTTGATGGTGAACTCTATCTCCCTGTTTGGTGGTAGTCCTGGAAGCTCCTTAGGAAAAACGTCCTTAAACTCTGAGACGATCGTCGGACGTGCTGATTCCTTCAATGCAATACGTGCTTCAATGGTGGGGTGGTCATCCATCTCTATGGCTCCCCGAGAAAACTCAAACTCGGTATTACCTGGGGGTCAAAATATGACGCATCCATGTCGGTAATCTAGCGTCGCATGGTACTATCTCATCCAGTCTATGCCAAGAACCACATCATAGTCTGGCATAGAGAAGACTAGAAATCGGGCACATATCTCATGCCCTCAAACAACTACTGAATAAGATCTACATGTATCGCTAACGGGTACTATTCTGCCTTCCGTGAGAATTCTTATGGTCTTCGGAAGGGGTGCAGTAGTTACTCTATGGATGGCTGTAAAACTAGCAGCTATGAATGAATGCATGGCACCATAATCAAATAATGCTATTGTAGGTAATAAAGCAACTAAAATAGTACTTACGATAACCACTCCAGCTGTCTCTGCCTCCTCAACTGTCATAGCAAAGGCCGGTCCATGTTCTTGTGTTCTAGCCTGCTGCCTGGCCTGCTGAAATCGAGCTGCTTGCGGTGCCAAGGGTGGCCTCCCTGGTACCCTCTCGGTGCTGTTGGCTGTATCGCCCCAACTCCTGCGTAAGGCACTCTCAGACCCTAGAAGAAAGGCCTCGGTGCTAGAAGTGCTGGAAAGGCAGGCCGGTGAACCATCGGTATAATGTCTTGCTACTCTGGGCAATCTCGAATTATGTGCTGATCCGATCCATACCTCAAGCATGCCCCCGATCTCCGACGATAATCCCTCATAATGTGCCCCTTCTTTTCGTATTAACGACAAGTAGGAATCTCCTAAATCTGAAAAGGGGCTATCCTCTGCTGTTGTGGTGTCGTATAGCGCTTCGTCGGTCCTCCATGTGTTGCCCGAGCTGGTGGTATTGTTGAATGTGGGTGCTTCATGTCGGCCTTCATGTGGTTGAGCGCTCCTGACATCTGGCAGCCGTCGGGATCTCAGAGTAAAATGTAGGAGCGACTGATCCCACCAGCCTTTGTTACTCAAAACGTAGGCCGTCATAGAACTTTTTGGCCTTCTTCTCCTCAGTTTCGATCAAATAATGGGCAAAATGACTCAGGCGAAGAAACTTCGTGTTGTACTCCTCGACCATCATATTGGCCCAATAATTGTATCATATTTTTGAATATGGTTAATCTGTTAAGTTTAGCATATCATTATTCCTAATCTTCATACTATTACTATAGCATTTCTGCTTATACTTATACCTTTGGTGGTATGTGCTCATTGTTTTACATATTAGTGATATGAGTTTTCATTATATATATCTTAAATTTAATTGAGCTACCACAATCAAAACTATATTTTGATTATGGTTATTCAATTAAGTTTAACATTATGTATCACTAATATTTATGCTATCACTATAGCTCTTATACTTAAATTTAGTATTGTCCTACTATACTTTATCTTATCATATTTGCTACATGTATATTGCTTTGTTCGTCTAACACGTACATACAGAAAAGCAATAAGTAAGATCAATGTGGACATATGCAATGAAGAAATCATGGTGGGCCAAAGACGATGGATCCCACAAGATTTCTCTGAGCCACCCGACGATATCTCCGTAGCCACACACTCGGGTGTTTTACTGCCCGGTCAGCGAACGGGGGTCGAGGGAGCAGTGTGAGACTTGTCTCACAGTATCGGTATTTATATACGGATACGTATTTTTGTACAGTGTTTTGTATTTTCTTGATTTTCTAAACGCTTTAAAAAATTTCCAACTTATAGATTTTCTCCTTGACCGGCATACGCCAGTATACCAGTGTATACCGACGGCATGCCTGTCACTCCTATTTTCGGTTATACATATTTTTAGTGTACGTATACAAATTTTTGATATTTGTCAGGTGACTCGTATTTTGACTTGTCTTTTGTTTTGATTTAAATCTTGACTCGGTTTAATTTTGTCACTCTTGTTTTTCGTTATACGTACTTCCAGCATACGTATACGAACTTCGATCCATATTTTATTTTGTCTTATTATATTTTATTTTATTGCTCGATCTAGACTTGTTTTGATCTCGAGTGGTTCAATTTGGTTTGGTCCAACTTGGCTTACTTGAGATGGATTGGCTTGGTTTATTTTGATGGGTTCAACATGTTGAACCATCTTCCCCCTTCCCTTTTATAAACCCCCATCTCTTTCTCACTCCTCCATTATTTCATTTCTCTTCTTCCTCTTCATCTTCTTCCTCCAACCCAAGGCAAGTACCTCTTGCCAAATGTTGTATAATGCTATTTTTATTTGTCTATTATCTTCTTCATATGATTCTAAGACTCTTTAATTCTTGGCATTTTTTATTTTGGTGGTTTAAATTTTGTAGATCTAAATTTATGTTATTTTTGGGTTTCTTTTGGTTTTGATCTAACAAACATACTTGTTTTCGAAAACTAATTATTCCATGTGGTAGAAAATTTGATTCTACACAATTTTAACCTTTGAAAAGTTAGATTTCGACTTGTTTTGAGGAAGTTATGGCTAAAGCAAGTTTTGGACATCTTCTATGTTCATCTGACCTGGTTCTGGCAGGAACGATGAGTAGTACATGGCTGCATAGTGCCAGTCCGCATGGCTGCATAGTGCCTGACTGCATAGTGCCAGTCAACATAGCTGCATAGTGCCTGGCCGCATAGTGCCTGGCCGCATAGTGCCAGTCCGTATAATTGTATAGTGCCTGGCCGCATAGTGCCAGTCTGCATAGATGCATTGTGCCTGGCCGCATAGTACCAGTCTGTATAGTTGTATAGTGCCTGGCCGCATAGTACCAGTCCACATAGATACATAGTTCCTGGCCGTATAGTGCCAGTCCGCATGGCTGCATAGTGCCTGGCCACATAGTGCCAGTCCGCATGGCTGTATAGTGCCTGGCCGCATAGTGCCAGTCCGTATGGCTGCATAGTCCTGGCCGTATAGTAGCAGTTTGTATAGCTGCATAGTACCTGGCCGCATAGTTCCAGTCCGTATGGCTGTATAGTGCCAGTCCGCATAGATGCATAGTGTCTGGCCCAATAGTATCAATCTGTATGGCTGCATAGTGTCTGGCCGTATAAAGCCAGTCCGCATAGATGCATAGTGCCTGGCCGCATAGTATCAGTCAGCATAGCTGCATAGTATCTGGCCGCATAGTGCCAGTCCACATAAATGCATAGTGCCTGACCGCATAAATGTATAGTGCCTGGCCGCATAGTGCCAGTCCGCATAGATGCATATTGCCTGGCCGCATAGTGCCAGTCCGCATAGATGCATAGTGCCTATTTTTGCTGATTTTGGCTGTTTTATGTCCTATTTGGCTGATTTGTGACCATAATTTCTCTCAACTTTCAACAGAAAAGTTGTAAATTTTTGTCTTGGCTTCAAGAATCTTCTTGTTTCACTTTAACTGGAGTTAATATGCGATTGATAACTTCAATCATAGTTTTGATCTTTTTGGCATATTTTCTGTACTTGACGTTTTGAGGTTTCCTTCGACTGTAATAAATTCTTATCATGATTAGATAATTTTGTATAGTTAGAGAATAATTGTATTCCCTTATATTCTTAACACTAGCATATATTCAATTATTGTTTTTGTCAAGTAGTACTTTTATTTATTTCTTCTCCCATGCCATGATACGTCCTTTATCTAATTCTTTCTACATGCGATCCTTATTGTCATGTTTGCTTAATCTAGATAGTGGCCCATTGTGGTGCACTCTGGTACATGTTTTTCTTTGTTTACATGATGGTGACCCGTCGTGGTGCACTCTTGAACATGTCTTTATATACTAACATGATAGTGGCCCGTCGTGGTGCACTCTTAACAAGCAACCTTAACATGATAACTCTTGATAGTGGTCCGTTGTGGTGCACTCTTGACATGACAAATAAACCTAACATGACATGTATGATCAAGATTCTGTTGCGACGGCTATTTTTCTTGCTAATACAACTCTTTTGGACACCGTGGTTGAATGTATTGTGTATCAGTGAACAAGCTACATGTCTCGTCTGCATCATTTTTAGGACATGAATTCCTAGTTACCACGGTCAGGGATTTATACTGAATTTGACTAGGTTAGTGACGAGATTGATCAAGTAGTTCATATAGAGAGATTTCTCAGTTATACGCGATCCCGTTATCTGGGCGCCTCAAGTGGACTTGTAGCCTGCCAACGAGTAGGGCGCATTTCCAGCACACTAACATGTATTGCACCAATCAAGCTACCTGATAACTCTCTTAGGGTACATTTGTCTCCTGGGCGATGTACCCACTATTATAAGTACATGGGATACATTTGTCTCCTGGGCGATGTATCCACTATAAATTCTTGTAACTTGCGTCTGGATAACCTGAATAGCTGCAAGGCTTGTCACTGTGGGAATATCTCGTTGCATCTTGTTAGTAACTAGACTTGTGATAACCCTAGTTAGCTAATGTATCAAGTTGTACTCATTGCTTGGTCGTGTTTGATGGATGGAGTCAGTCCAGTCCAGTCTAGTTTTATCTAGGCAGTGTCCGTATATTTATTTCAGTACATTATTGTTTACATCTTACTTTTGTCGATAAATGATCAGAGGCTGAGTTCTGTTCAGGAGAAGGATTATAACCCCGGTCCTTCTTTGGTTTACGGATTGTAACTTGGCTTCCGGAATAGCTTCCAAGTCATCTTATCAATTGTTGTCCTATTCAGTACTCACATATTCTACATGATCTTATGCTAAACCTTGATTGGAGGCTAAGTTCTGTTCAGAAGAAGGGTACAACATCCCTAAATTTTTGGAATTTATTATTATTATTTATTTGATTTAAATAAGAATTTATGGAATTTATGAATATTTTTGATTAAATATTTATTATTATAGATGACCTTAGCCATGGTTAAGATTTGGAGTACAAGACGACTAAGAATTGTGACATGGATAGTATACACATGTGCTTTGACTAGTGTTTTAGCCACAGCAGAGAAGGCCGAGCCATAGGTGTGTTCTAACTAGAAAAACCAGGCCAAGTTGCGACTTAACTCCCATCGATGATTTATTTATTTAATTATTAGATTATCGACTTTCTAGAAGACCCAGTTGTACCAATTTAGCCCTGACTTGACCCAAACCAAATCCAAATATAAATAGACATGTAGTACTCTCAAATACCTTCATGTTGATATATATATTTTATTAATATTAATATGTTTTCAATTTTGGTAAGTTTCTATTTATAGAAAGTGTCTACGTGTAATCCTAGTTGGCATTAGTTTATATTTGACCCAAAGTCCAACCCAAACCTATGTAGGCATATTGGACATTAATATATATTAATAAATATATTTTTTTTATATTTAATTCAGATTTGGATTGTATTTATATAAGATAGATTGAATTAGTCTATATTAGAAAAGACCTTTTTAATCCTCAATCAAATCAATTAGCCAACTCACCAACAACCCAAACAAATCAAATGGGGCCACTCTTGGCTGACCAAAATAGCCCACCCCCATGTATATTCAGCCAACATCCTATTAGGAATAGGTTTCCTATTATACTACATGCATGCAACCAAAAAAAAGCCCACATATATACCTACTTTTAGCCAAACCCAAAACCTAACTTAATTCTCCCTTCCTCTTCCTCTCCATAGCCGACCAACCCCCTCTCCCTCTCCAAATTTTGACAGCACCTCCTCCATCCAAACCCATCATCTTCATCCCCTCCATCATACAATTCTTTCACCTCCATAAAAACTCTTTTCATCTTTCTTCCATCCAAACTCCACCAAACAAACCCTAAAAGCTCCATCTTCTCCATCCAAACATCTAGAGCCACTGTTGACCCCTCCAAACTCATCAAGAGAGAATTAGCAAGCAAGAATAGCAATAAAGGTGGGAGCTTTGGCAAGGAGAAACCTCAACAACCCAACTAGCAAGGACTTTTGGTAAGAAATCCTAATTTTTTCATCTCAAACCTATGCTATAATTCTGTAGAAATTCTATTATTAAATATGTAAAAATAGTATTTTGGTACCTTTTTTTATGTATTTTCATCCATAAAAGTTTCATGATTTATAGTCGTAATATTCATGTTTCGGTAAGATCAAATTTAACCATGTTGTGAAGGAACTATAAGTTATTGGTGGTTATTTTCGAAACTAAATTTTATGTGTGTTCATATATATAAATTAGATAGTTTAAGTATTTTTCAATGAATTTAGCAACTCAAATCTGATCGAAAAAATTATAGGTCAAAACTAGCTTTTTCTAGTAATCTGTCGACTTAAGAATGTTCTAAATTAGTAGCATAACTTAACTCTTGTATTCATATCTTAATTATGAGATATAATGTACTTTAATTCTTTATAAAATATATTTTTGAGTATTTTAGCTATTTTAAGTAATTGACCATGTTCATGAAGAGTTTCGGGTAGACTAGTTGACGTAGTAGTCAACTAGTCACATAAATTTTTATAAATCGTAATTCTAGAATTTCAGAGTTAATACTATAGAAAATAGTTTAAGTATTATTTTTAGAAATTTTCTATAATTTTTAAGTGTGTTATTGAAGTGGGGTCATAACCGATTAATTGGAAGGTCGAAAACCCAAAAACTGTGTTCCGAGGTCTCGTTGGACACGTATGTATGTTATACAATTTAAGTAGTCCTACGAGATATTTGAATATAGTTAAAGTAGTTTAAAACACTAATTTAGTTAATTAAGTTATGTTATAAGTTTCATAAGTAGTTAAATAAATTATTTAGGAGCATTGGATTTCGGAGGCGTGGACACGGGAGCGAGACTTCATCTTCACATCACGGAACCAGGCAAGTACACCTTGCCAAACTTTACAGTACTTACATGCTTTTTTATATCGCTATTTTTTGTATCTTACTTAGTTCCATATTTCTCCTATTCCATGTTATTGTTATTCTAGTTTTACGTGCACGTAGTTTTTACTCATTTTCTATATTACTTTTCTGTCTTTATTATCTTGTTCATGTCTAGTGATAGTACTGCTATGCCTGTGCCATGTTTTCCTAACCTGTTTGACCTGTACTTGACTTGGACATGACTAGATAGACTTGGCTTCCTAGTACCTTAGGAGAGAACATTTTATTAGCCGTGGCTATACCTCTATTGTTAGTGCCTCCCCGGGGTACGATAGCGAACCTATTATAGGATTGCTAGTGCCTCTCCGGGCTACAGTTTTTAGCCATGATTAATATTATATTCTCATAACATGTCCCCATTCATAGATTTTCTTTTTGTGTTATTCTTTTCTCGATTGGTTATTCCTATATTTCTTGCTTGAGGTTTACTGTATAGTAGACATGTATATTATGTGTCTTGCTAGTCCTCTGAGGCACTGGTGATATCTCCAGGCTTAGTTAGAGACGAGGACTACCCGGAGGTATACGGTTCTGGAGTCGAGGCGGGTGATGTACCTTCGCAGGAGCACGAGATATTGGCTGAAGACTTCTCTTGAGAAATGTTTCTTTTAAACTTGATACTTTATTTTCTTTCTTTTCAGTGAACATGTAGTTGATTATTCATTTCTTTATACTGTGGTTTCGGGATGTCATACCCATACGGTTATTATTTCTAATTCATGTTGGACAGGTCTTTCTCATTAGTATCATTTTATTGGACTTGATATCTCGTGTCTTATTTTCTGTGCGGATGAGATTAGCTGTGTACCTGTGGCTTGTATTGTATTGCTGGGTTGTTATCACGATTTACTGCTTAAGTATTTTGCTAATGGGCTTACTTTGAGATTTGTCCCATTGGTGAAGTGTTGCTGGCATGTACCGTATCCTGGTCTTATACGTATTTTGGGACTGGGCATTACATGTTTTTGTGGTGGCCCATGCAGGTCTACGTTAATCACTTTTGTTACGTTACTGTACCGACGTAAGCCTGCGAATAGGATAGAAAGGACCCATAAGAACTCATCCACATACTTGATCTCCTTCTTTGATTCCATTTTCGAACTCTCGTTTGATTGCCTTGAATTGCATCTTGCTTGATTCCTTTTATACCACGAATCTTATTTCTCGTGCGATAGAATTTAGGAAAATGACTCATCCTAGGTATATATGCTCTATTAATTCAGTTACACGATTAGTTAAACTCTTGAAAGTTGGGTAGAAAGCCTCAACAAGTAGCTTCCAATGTCCTTATGACCCAATTAATGAAGTATAGTTGAATGACACTGAATATAAGAGAGTGTAGAAGGATAGGCTTACCTAGACTCTAGAGTCTTAGAGGCCCATAATCCAATTGGACGACCAAACCCTTAGACAAAATGATATTAGGGAAACTGTAGAGACACAAACACCGGACGAGTCTTAGACTTTGATAAACTTGAACTAGTTGTGCTTTCTTTCAAATCATATTCTCGCGTACTTATATTATTTGACTAACTTGACTGATGCTGCTATTATAGCATATTTTTGCAAGCTTTTTCTTTATCGAGCTTGTTCAGGACATATATTTTATTGGGGATGCCCACTAACATGTTGTCTATTTAGAATCAGTGTATTATGGTCTGATCAACCTAGTGCACTTGGTTCGCTCTTCTTATGGTTATTCTACATGGATTGAGATATAGTTAACAAATACTTGCCCTCTAGGATCTCATCCATAACTGCCTTAATAACTCTCTCTTTTTTGAACTATTCAATCACCTTTGAAACCCCGCAATTGTATTCGATCCTTGAACTCTCTATTATTTTATATCTTCACCTATTCTGGGAAGACAAACCCTTGTGTTTGAGGGAGGGTATCCACGTGGACCGCTTCCATACCAGGCGATGCAGTTTGTACAAGCAAGACAGCAGGCATGAGCACAACGACCAAGACAGGCCTTTGCCATGAGGATTGAAGACGGAACAACGACACAAGAGGCAACGAAAGGTAATAACTTGATTTTGTGTTAATAATAGAAGTAGATTATTAGTTTACGCTAGTTTGGTGCATGTTTGCTTAGGAATAACCATAGAGACAAAGCACACTTTAGAGACAACTTAGAACCATAGACATGTTTTTCTTTACCTTAGTGAATTATTTTAATTTCGAGGACGAAATACTTTTATGGGGGGTAGAATGTAACACCCCTAAATTTTTGGAATTTATTATTATTATTTATTTGATTTAAATAGGATTTTATGGAATTTACGAATATTTTTGATTAAATAGTTATTATTATAGAAGACCTTAGCCATGGTTAAGATTTGGAGTACAAGACGACTAAGAATTGTGACACGAATAGTATACACGTGTGCTTTGACTAGTGTTTTAGCCACAGTAGGGAATGTCGATCCATAGGTGTGTTCTAACTAGAAAAACCAGGCCAAATTACGACTTAACCCCCACCGATGATTTATTTATTTAATTATTAGATTATTGACTTTCTAGAAGACCCGGTTGTACCAATTTAGCCCCGACTTGACCCGAACCAAATCCAAATATAAATAGACATGTAGTACTCTCAAATACCTTCATGGTGATATATATTTTATATAAATATATTTTATTAATATTAATATATTTTAAATTTTGGAAAGATTCTATTTATAGAAAGTGTCTACGTGTAATCCTAGTGTAATCCTAGTTGGCATTAGTTTATATTTGACCCAAAGTCCAACCCAAACCTATGTAGGCATATTGGGCATTAATATATATTAATAAATATATATATTTTACATTTAATTCAGATTTGGATTGTATTTATATAAGATAGATTGAATTAGTCTATATTAGGAAAGACCTTTTTAATCCTCAATCACATCAATTAGCCAACTCACCAACAACCCAAACAAATCAAGGGGGCACTCTTGGCTGACCAAAACAGCCCTCTCCCATGTATATTCAGCCAACATCCCATTAGGAATAGGTTTCCTATTATACTACATGCATGCAACCTAAAAAAAAGCCTACATATATACCTACCTACTTTTAGCCAAACCCAAAACCTAACTTAATTCTCCCTTCCTCTTCCTCTCCATAGTCGACCAACCCCCTCTCGCTCTCCAAATTTTGGCAGCACCTCCTCCATCCAAACCTATCATTTTTATCCCCTCCATCATACAATTCTTTCTCCTTCATAAAAACTCTTTTCATCTTTCTTCCATCCAAACTCCACAAAACAAACCCTAAAAACTCCATCTTCTCCATCCAAACATCTAGAGCCATTGCCAACCCCTCCAAACTCGTTAAGAGAGAATTATCAAGCAAGGATAGCAATAAAGGTGGAAGCTTTGGCAAGGAGAAGTGTAATTACAACATTTCTAGTTTGAGGGTATTTTTAACATTTTTGGGGTAATTTGAATTTATTAGATTTTATTTGAATTTATGGGAATTTTTAGGAATTATTTTGGAATTGTTTGGATGAAAGTTGACTAGGTTGACTTTGACTAGTTTTGACCCTTGTAGACCAACCTAGAAGCTAACCCTAGTTAGTATGGACTTGGTTAGGTTATATGACTCTAGTCTAACCTAAGCTAACCCTTGGTTTGGTCAATAGACTCTAGTTAGCAATAGGAATTAGAAAGTCATAAGTCATGACTTATGATTAGAACCTTTGATAAATCAATTCAAGCCATAACCTTGTAGATTGGCCCAAAGCCCAAGACATTACAAAAACCCTAGCCTAGACTAAGTGGCTGGCCACCCTATCCACATTGGGAACACCACCCTATAAATACTCTCTTAGTTTAGGGTTGCCTCTTTTTAAGAAAGCTCAAGTTTAGAAAGAGGTTTGTTCATATTTTATTTAATCCATAGAATTCCATTACATGTCCTTTTTCATTCAAATCTCTTCCATTAGGTTTTAATATACCTATACTTGCTGTTATTGGAGTTCTATTTTAGTTTGTTATTGATTTGTTGGATTGGGATATCAAAGAGAGGAGCTCAACAAAGGAGGATTTTTCTAGAAGTTCATCTATAGGTAACTTCTTCATTCCTTAATGAAATTTTGATTTCTTTATACATTTAGGAAGCCCTAAGAGTCCCCTAAGTGGCTGCATTGGTTTCGTGTCGAGTTTCATAGGTTTCGTGTCCGTTTTGGACACGTATCAGGAACCCACAGTAGGTGTTTGTTGAAATGTCCCAAAGGACATTTCAACCTAATTTCTAGGAAGTTTTTGAATAGGAATCTAGGTTTTGATATTGCTTATTGATTTCTATTCCTCTGAGGTGGTGTTTGTGTCGTGTCGTGTCAGAATCGACGCGTGGACACGCGGCGCACACACGCACGCGCGCTCTGGTTTGATCCCGTGCTGTTCGGGGGCCACAGCTGTCAGGACACGCCACATCGATACGCGACACTTAACACACGGGTCGTCCTCATGACTGACACGACGTGTGTCGAGTCTCAGACCTCCACGTGTTGTGTCGGACACGCACGAACACGTACATTGCTTTTGTACTGAACTGGATTCAGCTGTTTTCGTGCACTGATACGTGTGTCGTGTCACTGACACACATGTCGTGGACCCATATCAGGGTGTCCTAGCCCTAGACCTAGACCTAGTCGACATTTGGACACGACTACGAGGTCTGTGTCGTGTCGTGTCATGTACACGAACCCCATGAACACGTACACGACACTATTTTTCCCCACTGTCCAGTTTTATGTTCCTGTGTTTATTTTTCCCATTTTAATTAGTTAAATCATGGTTTTATTTGCTGTTTAGATCCTAAGTATATTGTATAAACTATTTGGATTAGGGTTTCATTTTAGAATTGTTTCTTTGAAGGAAACTGGATTCGAATTTGGGATTTTCAGTATGATTTCTGAATAGTTAGGATACACTGTTTTTCCTGAGATTTCAAACTTAAAACTCAGTTTTAATGTATTCTTCTAACTAATTACCCCCCCACATATGTGTTGATCCATATTATTGAAATATTTTAATTCGAATTTAGCCTTTGGTTGTGAATGGGGTTTTTGAACATTAAGTTGGTTTCCAAATTCATGATTAACTGATAGTTGTGTTTCTGCAAATCTGAGTATAACTCTATTTCCTGAACATACAAACTGCTGTCCATTTTGATTTCTATTAATCTTGACAGCATGATTGTTCAATATGGTTAGTCTCTATCATTGGGTCATGTTGGAGATTATTGATGTTTTCATCATTGGTTACTTGTGAAGGAATGATAGTTTGAAATCATGGTTGTTTTCTTCCTATTTCCTAACTACCTAAAACTGAGAAAACTTGTTGCACTATCGCACAGGACACTAATGGCACAGGTTTTTCTTGAGCACAAGAATATTGATAGGGTTCCTGCCTATTCTCCTTACCTGTCACATGTTCAGCCCATAATTGTATACATTTACTTTCCTGTCATTCAGTCCAACACAGTTGTGTTCAGTCACCTAAATTCCTTTTTCTGCTAATACATTGTTCACAAGTCACAAAATCTGGAAACACACAAATTTTTCTTATACACACACACATAGGTTGATGTTCACTGTTTTAGGGATTTAGATTCATTGTATGTATATAGCTCACTGTTTTGCACTCTCTCTCACACACAAATCACACACACACATGTCTAAGTTCACTCACTCACACACATAATAGTGACACCATGTTCACTCTTCACACCCCTATGTTTCAGCCACTTAGTTCTTATTTCCTGCTACACTATATGCATTGGCACACACATGTTTATCTCCCACACACACACACAGCCATACACTGTTTCCCTCTCTCACTCATTGTTTTCTCACACACACACACACAGCCCCCTCATGTATGTCTCACAGTTTACACACACCCTCTCTATATACCTATCCTATTTCCTAATGTATATATATATATGTAATGTAAGTACATATGTAATATATACTCTAATATATGTATCTATATATATAATGTAAGTTTGTGTATTTACTATATATAGGTAATATATATACATGTGTTAAGAATAGGCCTAGGTAATGTGTGTATAGCTTGGTTTAGGCTTGTATAGCTTGGTGAGCCTAGATTGGGCTTGTACAGCCTTATTAGATCTAGTATAGACTAGATTGATCTAGTTTGGACTTGTTAGACCTAGTTTGACCATAGTTGACCAAGTTTGACTTCTAGGGTTGACCAGAGTTGACCAAGAGTTGACTTTGGCCTAGATTGACCTAAAATCATGTAGAATGAATAGTAGAACTTCATTTTACCATTTTAGACTTATTGTGACTTGTGCTGTTCTGATTAGGAGCTATACACCACTCCTCGGACAGTACTTTCATATTGGACACTCAGATACCAGGCGAGTACATTCTCTGATCATTTTATATCCTGCTTAGAATTATTTCCTGCATTAAATTACTTTACTTGTACTGTTATGTTGGTCACACGGATTGGTACTATATGGATCCCTTCTTGAGATGTTATCCTTAGGGAGCATCAGGTACTACATGTTCTGTGCGTTTCACTTACATGGCGTATCACTATGCTTCACTAGTTCTTTGATCACTTGTGACATATACTCTTATGATCACAGAGTCTCCTAGAATCTCTTATTCCATTTACTGGGTATCCTAGAATCTCCTAGAATTCCCATTTATGGGACATCCATGTATCACCCTTCGGGGGCCTTTGCATGGAATCATAACATAACCTGGTTGGATCCTTGTGTATTGATTGGGGGTACGGGGAGTAGAAGTAGACATGTGAATAATACCCAAGTAGTATCTTATCAGAATCTCTTCCATAGTGTCTTATCAGAATCTCCTATGCCATTTACATGTCTATATTGTACTCTGACTCACTAGCCACTGTTAGTCTCTATTTATAGTAGATATTTCTATTACAGCTCTCTCTCTGTTTACATACAGCATTTCCTTCAGTACTTGTATCTTACTTTACTGCATGATTATATTTTCTAACCTGCTATGAACTGTTGAGATGTACTGTACTCGCTCCTGTCCTGACTGGACCTATTGAAAATATTATAGAGGAGGCCTGTCTGGATACTTTCTACGGGGCAGCCTTAGATGTTGCGAGCTGGACGCTCAGGAGGACCCAGCTCTAGCTGAGGACATCACCCCCATTGCCTAGACTAGTTTAGTTAGGCTTATCTTATTTTATGTAGTATTGAGACATGTTTTGCTAGACTTATTTTCTGTTCAGAGATGTTGAGTTGTATATATTCTTTCATTCAGTATCTGAGACCATGTACCTCTGAATATTTGCTGGGATTATCTTAGACTACTTTATCATCTATTTTTCCTTGAGTTCTATTTCATATCGTGCTATCTCTTCCTTAGTTGTGATTGAGTTTATTTACTGCTATGTCACCCCCATTCGGGGAGTATAAACTGTTTAGAGATATATTGTTAGATGTATGTTGACCTAGGACAGCGTTCTACCGCCGACACTGCGGCGTAGGCTGGACGTACCCACGTCTCGTGCCCTTACTCTAGGGTGCGGGTCGTGACACGAAGCCTCAACAACCCAACTGGCAAGGACTTTTGGTAAGAAATCCTAATTTTTCCATCTCAAACCTATGCTATAATTATATATAAATTCTATTATTAAATCTGTAATAATAGTAATTTAGTACCTTTTTTATATGTATTTTCACCCATAAAAGTTTTATGATTTATAGTCATAATATTCATGTTTCTTTAGGATCAAATTTAACCTCGTTGTTAAGGAACTATAAGTTATTGGTGGTTATTTTCAAAACTGAATTTTATTTGTGTTCATATATATAAATTAGGATGTTTATGTATTTTTCCATGAATTTAGCAACTCAAATCTGATCGAAAAAATTATAGGTCAAAACTAGCTTTTTTCTGGTAATCTGCCGACTTAAGAATGTTCTAAATTAGTAGCATAACCTGACTCTTGTATTCATGTCTTAATTCTGAGATATAATGTACTTTAAATTATTTATAAAATATATTTTTTGGTATTTTAGCTATTTTGAGTAATTGACCATGTTCAGAACGAGTTTCGGGTAGACTAGCTGATGTAGTAGTCAACTAGTCACATAATTCTTTATAAATCATAATTCTAGAATTTCAGAGTTAATAATATAGAAAATAGTTTTAAATATTATTTTTAGAAATTTTCTATGATTTTTAAGTGTTTTATTGAAGTGGGGTCATAAACGATTAATTGGAAGGTCGAAAATCCTAAAACTGTGTTCCGAGGTCTCGTTGGACATGTATGTATGTTACACAATTTAAATAGTCCTATGAGATATTTGAATATAGTTAAAGTAGTTTAAAACACTAATTTAGTTAATTAAGTTATGTTATAAGTTTCATAAGTAGTTAAATAAATTATTTAGGAGCATTGGATTCCAGAGGCATGGACACGGGAGCGAGACTTCATCTTCACATCACGGAACTAGACAAGTACACCTTGAAAAACTTTGAGTACTTACATGCTTTTCCATATCGCTATTTCTCGTATCTTACTTAGTTCCATATTTCTCCTGTTCCATGTCATGGTTATTCAAGTTTTACGTGCACGCAGTTTTTACTCATTTTCCATATTACTTTTCTGTCTTTATTATCTTGTTCATGTCTAGTGATAGTACTGTTATGCCTGTGCTATATTTTTCTGACCTGTTTGACCTGTACTTGACTTGGACATGACTAGATAGACTTGGCTTCCTAGTACCTTAGGAGAGAACATTTTATTAGCCGTGGCTATACCTCTATTGTTAGTGCCTCCCTGGGCTACGATAGAGAACCTATTATAGGACTATTAGTGCCTCCCCGGGCTACGGTTTTTAGCCATGATTAATATTATATTCTCATGACATGTCACCATCTATAGAGTTTCTTTTCGTGTTATTCTTTCCTCGATTGGTTATTCCTATGTTTCTTGCAGGAGATTTACTGTATAGTAGGCATGTATATTATGTGTCTTGCTAGTCCTCTGAGGACCTGGTGATATCTTCAGGCTTAGTTAGAGACGAGGACTACCCGGAGGTATATGGTTCTGGAGTCGAGGCGGGTGATGTACCTTCGCAGGAGAACGAGATAGTGACTGAAGACTTCTCTTGAGACATGTTTCTTTTAAACTTGATACTTTATTTTCTTTCTTTTCAGTAAAAATGTAGTTGATTATTCTTTTTTTTATATACTGTGGTTTTGGGATGTCTTACCCTTACGGTTATTACTTCTAATTCATGTTGGACAGATCTTTCTCATTAGTATCATTTTATTGGACTTGATATCTCGTGTCTTATTTTCTTAGTGGATGAGATTAGCTGTGTACCTGTGACTTGTATTGTATTCCTGGGTTGTTATCACGATTTACAGCTTAAGCATTTCGCTAATGGGCTTACTTTGAGATTTGGCCCATTGGTGAAGTGTTGCTGGCATGTATCATATCCTAGCCCTATACGTATTTTGGGACTGGGGCATTACAAAGGGTTACAATCCCGGTCCTTGTTTGGTTTACGGGTTGTAACTTGACTTCCGGGATAGTTCCTAAGTCATCCTATCATTGTCATTCTATATGGTTCCCACATGTTCACATGTTCAGTTATCTCACGAGCTTTACGTGATCCCTCTGCTAAGTCAACTTGCTCTCATGACCCGGCTGGCTCACATGCTTACATGATCAATTGATTTTACATATTCTCAAGCTTCCGTTACTAAACATGACTACATTGTATATTACGTCATATGATGCTTTACTTATTATCTTTTCTATTCTCGGGATGAGTGCATTGATAGTGCACGAGTCTCGATCTGCATTTACTTATTTCTTTTCTTAACCATTTCTGTGTTAGCTATTGCTGGTTTTAGTCCATAGTTTGGCTTCCCTTGTGGTACTTGCTATTTGGGGTCTGACCCTACTGGTTTTGTTTGGCCAGATCTGATGGAGGAGTCCAAAGGATCTTCCGTACCATCTACTCGACGGTGACCATCCGAAGCACCAGAGTACTTGAGTGGGTTTCTTATTATTCTCCCACTTAATATGTACATTATTCTTTTGTGGCATTTAGTCTCCGAGCATGTGTTTAGCTCGTGTTTTGGTTCTTGATATTTAGCCTATGGGCCTAAACATGATGTGCGTATTCTAGACTATAGCTAGAGCTTATCATGTGTGATTATTACTCTTGCTAGTTCTCCATCTTAAATTACTAGCTTCATGATCATCCATGTATATATGGTTTGGGATGTTTTACTATTGTATGTCTGATGATCATACTTCTTGCTCTTTATAAAATTACCTGTGATTGAGATACCTCGGAATGCTTGACTTAGGATCGACTGTTGGCTTATAGAAGTAACCCCCATGTCTTGACAGCTTATACGTGATTTCAGAGTACTGGTGTACTTTGGTATCACGTAGCTGGCCTTGTCCGTTTCTACATGCCAGTATTCTGGTTCTGGGGCGTGACAGACAGCACCTCCCGTTGGGGATTCGGGGGTGAAGCCCCCGAAAGGTATTCAGTTTTCACAAACTGAGTATCTTTGGACAGTTTTCGCTAAAGAAAAAAAGCCAACACCTATCAAAGGAAGAAGCCAAGCCATGCCATCATCATTTCAAGACTCTGAAGAAACCTGTACCTGTCTAGGTATATCTGGAGTCTGTAATGAGTCATAGGAATATTTGTAAACACAAGAAATGGTTGGCTAAATCGAAAGCTAGGGTAGAAAATAACCCAGGACAATCTTCGGAATCCTGACGGATGATCCGACGGATCTTCGCAAAAATCCTACGGAAGATCCGAATGGACGCACAAAATACCTTCTGTGATTGTTCGAATTATCCGACGAAAAACCGCAGAATTTCGACAGATTTTTTGTCTTATTACCGTTTGCATTCCAACGGTTTAATTTTGTCGAAGACTGATCCCAACGGCTATATTTATAGCCGTTGGACCGTGCAGGCGGATGATCAGGCGGACATTCGCAAAAATCTGGGCTGAAAGTTGCATTAAATGCTCTTTCCAATGCTTTGATTATAAATAGCCTTGAACACCTTCATTCAAGATTGACGCTTTGAGCCTAAAAATTTCTAAACCACCAAAGCCAATCCACAAACAACTCTACAAAGCTTTCATTTGCCATCCACAAATTGTGTTAGAGTTATTGAGTTGAAAATTGAGATCTTCATCTTGTTGTATAAGGAGATCAAAACCTATTGTGAAAGGTTGAAGTTGGAGAGTCTTCGGATCCAAACTCTCGGTTGAAGTTGGAGAGTCTTCGTATCCAAACTCTCGATTGAAGTTGGAGAATCTTCGTATCCAAACTATCGGTTGAAGTCGGAGAGGCCTTCGGACTAAAGCTCTCGTGTAAGAAGTTGGTGAGCCTTCGTATGAAAACTCACGTTGTACTATTTGTGATAATAGTTGATTAAATTCGAAGAGAGTTCCGGGACTAGAGTGCCCTTTGGGGGGATACCAGGATACATCGGGTGTCGATATTATTTTGCTTCTTCTCTTGCACTTATATTTTTAAATTATCCATTAGCTTGTGCTAAGTACTTGATTAGTTAGCTTGACCCTATTCACCCCCCTCTAGGGTTCCTACAATTGGTATCAGAGCAAGGACCCTATTGTTAGGCTTAACATCCTTAGATTAGATCCTCGTTAATTTTTCTATGGCATCGTATTCCTCCTCCTCCGATAAAGAGGGTTTTACTTCTAGTATCATAGACAATCATGTTTCTTCTAAATGCAAGAAATGCTCCAAGTGGAATGCCATGGCTAACCAATCCTTAGAGATTCTTGATGACCTTCATTCTACAAATAAAGAACTTTCAGAAAAGGTTATTTATTTAGAAGAATCTAATGAGTTTTTGAGAAATAAAAACAATGATTTTATTTTCTAGACTTGATTCTCAAAACTCATCTTTTGTTTCTTTAAAGAGTTTGAATGAGGCTTTAATTTTGAAAATCAAATCTCTTTCCTCATCAATAGAAGATCTTAAGAGGCAGGCACATGAGCTAAATCATTTGCATAATTCTTCTATTGACTCTTTAAAGAAACAAAATGATGATTTTATTTCTAGAATTGCTTTATTTGAAAAAGAGAATTATGCATTAAATGCTAAATTTGATTCTCTTACTTTTTTGTATGATGATTTGCTATTAGAACATGATATTCTTAAAACCAAATCCATTCATGCTAACTCTAGAGATATTCATCATTCTAGTATATCACATGTTCATAATCATGCTCATTCCGATACGTGTGCACACACTAATATTAGGTGCTTCTATTGCTCTCGTATTGGACACATGAGTCTAACTTGTCCTATTCATAGGAGTTTTTCTACCAATGCTAGAGTAAATAGTATATGGGTCCCTAAAGCTAACAAATATGGATCCAAGTTTATTTGGATAACAAAGTCTTTGCCTATTATTGTAGGTGGAGCTTCTTGTATCGGAACATAGCACCGATGAGCGTGTTGGTGGTTACAAAGCTCAAAGGTCAGCTTCCAAGCAATTGCACCAACACAAGTGTGGCCACTAGAGCCACTTTGGTAATATGCTAAACGATTCTCTTTAAATGGTTTATGTTTATAAAATCTAGCATATTTCTCTTGATGTCTAGCTACTAGCTCACATTGATATCCTTTAGTTGCCCTTTATATAAATCAATGTGAGATATGATACTAGCATGCTAAGTTAATTTTCTTATTAATTCTTTTATCTAGCATGATTGTCACTCCCCAGTACGGGGATACCGAGACGGACTAGGCCAACTACTCCATATGAGATATATAAATGTCGTACGACGATCTTGACTGTCATGAGACTAGGGGTGCATGCTACACTCAAGACTCCTATGGTCTCACAAAGCATCTATGTCTCAATCATTCAAAGCAAGAAGCAACAATTACTGGACATATGAGATAAAGCAGTAAGGCGTCCCCTGACGCTTCATCAAAATGATCATGGGGATCTAGCTTTATAATTTAGCTAGTCCAGAGAGTCATAGGTACATAATCATATTCAGCTGCAGTCTGATTTAATTATAATTATGTAAAAGACAAAATATCTAGATTAACTGGCTAAACAGATGCCGGTGGCTAAACGCTAGAACATAAGGGATGAAAACTCGAGTGGTGGAGAAGAAAACCACTCGAGTCCCCCGCCAGCCATGCTCCTAGTATGCACCATTGACGTCAGGGAAGAAGATTGGATCCTCAGGCGCTGCTACGAGATTTGGCCAAACAAAACCAGCGGGGTCAGCCCCGAATAACAAGTACCATAAGGGAGCACAAAAGAGTGAGATAAAACCCAAGCATAAAACAATAATACTAGTAATAATAAAAGCTTCCGGTCGTAACCTCGGTCCACAGCCTGTCATAGCACGATAGACCAACCCAACAACCAAACAAGGACATGGGTTGGACCACACACCATGACAGTCCATGTCCCTCGGCTGCTAATGGAAGGTACAAGGCACAGTCAAGTCATTTTTCAAGCGGCCATTCATTCCTGCGGCTTTGTATATTTGGCAGAGTTATCCCTGCGATACTGATTAAAAGGAATCCTCAGATCGTATCAACCCAGCAGAGCTAGCCAAACCATTAGACATATAGAACATTGAGTATGCACCGGTCCCCCGGAGGGCTACCGCGCTAATAAATATAACACATAGCTCGTAGAAGTCGGATGTAGTCATCTGATAAAGGTGAATGAAACCATATCTGTGGCGGCCAACCCGACATATCAGGACTGGACCTAGGATGACTAGTATGGCACGATCTTGGGATTCTTTCCACCTAATGAATCTACAAAGTTAGTTGCCTAGTTAATCCCTAGGTTATCCTCGGAGTTCACATGTCGTGGTCACATGCTTACTCCCTATATGTCGTACAATGTACGAGTACCCCAAGAAGGGATCCACGCTGGCTCATGGAGTAATACATATGTACCCCTTCTTGGTATAATATAACACACAACACATACCACGTCATTGCTATCGACCATTCGCTATTTAAATGCTCGACTCTTGGATGTATGGACATGTATCACGTAGGAACACTTAGCGTATAGGATGGCACCTCGGTGCTCACATAAATTGTACCATAGTACACACATAGGTTTATCCAGCACTCGCATAGGTAGTCAGATCAGAAATGAGGACCAAGACACAAGGACGCATGCGGCCGAGGGTCACGCGGCCAAGGCTCACACGATCAAGGCTCATGCGGCTGAGGCTCATGCGGCCAGACTACATGCGGCCAAGGCATACAGTCCGTATGACTTCATGCGGCCAAGCAATAAAGTCCGCAGGACTTCATGCGGCCAAAGCTTCATGCTGTAAGCAATGAAGTCCGCAGGACTTCATGCGACCAAAGATTCATGCGGCCAAGGTAACACTGCCACTGGAATTCATGCGGCAAGACTTCATGAGGCCAAGCTGCCCATCTTCTCCAAAAATCCGAGAAGATGAGCCATGGAAGCCATGGCTTCCAAGCTCCGTCCAACCTCCGATTTAAGTCAGAAATTGGACTTCCATAGGTCAAAATAGGGTAGAACGAAATTCTCTACAACATGGAATAACTAGATTTTGAAAACAAACAAGTTTGATAGATCAAAACCAAGGAAAACCAAAAATAACATAAACTTAGATCTACAAGAGTCCATCCTTCAAAACTGAAAATACCAAGTACTAAACTTGTAGAGGATGATAAGAAGAACAATATAGACAAATAATATCAAAAAAAAATCAAGGATAAAAAATGCACAAATCTCCACTTTTGAGCAAGTTGTACTTGCCTAATGGTGGTGGTTGAGGAAAATGAATGAAAGAGTGAATGAGGAGAGAAAGTAAGGAAGAGAATATATATAGGGGTTGGGTTGGCTTAAAAAAACCCTAATCTCTAAGCATGCTCTGACCATTCCACTAATGACATACTTAAGGCTACATGCAACCAGTAATAAATAATAAATAGAACTATGCACATGCTAAATACAAGATACCATATGCAGGATTCATGAAAGAATACGTATATCGGGATCAGGGAGTGATATCTCTACCCTCCTTAGAAAAATTTCGTCCTCGAAATTTCTGCCAAGACATGATAGAGAAATCAAAGCAAGCAAGATACTAATTACAAGGCTAACTATGCATGCAGTCTCATCAATTTTAACAGGTATTAGAGAACAATCATCCACCCTAGTGGGTGCAAGAAAAACAGGAAAACATATTACAAAGACATAAGGATAAATATACCTTCCAAGTCGAACAAGTACGGATATCAAGATCTAATCTCATCCTCGCGCTCCCATGTCGACTCCCCCGGAGAGTGATGGCCCCAAGCAACGCGGACAAGATTAATAGTCCAGTTCTTAAGCACCTTCTCTCGCCGACCCAAAATGGATACGGGTTGCTCCTCGTAAGTCAGGTCGGTACCGACGACCAGCTCAGAATGATCGAGGATGTGGCTCAAATCCGGAACATACCTATGCAATTGAGATATATGAAATACATCATGTACATCACGTAACGAAGGCGGAAGGGCAAGACGATAAGTAACATCGCCTACTCGAGCAAGAATATCAAACGGACCAACGTATCTCGGACTAAGCTTTCCTCGGGTTCCAAATCTGATGATACCCCGAGTAGATAAAATTCACAGAAATACTTGGTCACCAACACCAAACTCTAGAGGCCTACGATGCTGATCTACCCAGTGCGGTATCTGTCCTACGCAATTTGAAGTTGCTCTCTGATCAACTTGACTGTTTCCACGATCTGCGTGATCATCTCTGGTCCTAATAATTTTTGTTCTCCCACATCATCCTATGCCAGAGGGAACCTGCACTTCTTTCCATATAATGCTTCAAATGGTGCCATCTGTATACTTGCCTAATAAATATTATTGTATGAGAACTCTACTAAATGAAGATGATCTTCCCAAGTTTCGTCGAAGTCTAAAGTACAAGCCCGTAACGTATCTTCCAAGGTCTGAATAGTTCTCTCTGACTGTCCGTCCGTCTGCAGATGATTGGCTTTACTGAACCTCAACTTGGTACCCAAACTTTAATGCAAACTCCGCCAAAAGTGAAAGGTGAACCGTATGTCTCGATCTGATACTATGCTGACTGGAACACCATGCTGTCTCACAATCTGCTTCATATATATTTCTGCCAACTGCTCAGTAGACTATCCTACTCTAAAAGGAAGGAAATGAGCAACCTTCGTGAGCCGATTCACGATTACCCAAACTGCGTTTCAGCCAATCGGAGATCTAGGTAAACCGATTACTATGTCCATTGTGACGTGCTCCCATTTCCACTTCAGAATAGGAAGCGGCTGTAACAATCTTGCTGGTCTCTGCTACTCTACCTTCACTTGCTAACATACCAAACATTTAGAAACATACCTCGCTATCTCCCTCTTCATGCCATTCCACCAAAAGTGTTGCTTTATATCATGGTACATCTTTGTGCCTCCGGGATGAATGGAATAAGGAGAACTATGAGCCTCTGACATAACTTCCAGTCGAAGGTCTCCACCTGGTACATAAAGACGGGTCCCGAACCTAAGCGTACCATCCTTATAGATTACTAACTCCTTTCTGAGACCTGATTCACATTCTGACCGAAGCTTCTGGATCCAAGGATCCTCTGCCTGGGCTGCTCTGATCCTCTCTACTAAAGTAGACTGAATCTACAAACTGGCCATAACTCCTATATCTCGTGGCAAGATCACTTCAATTCTCATTTCCTGAAGATCTTGTAAAATATGCCTTTACAAGGTTAAAATGAATGCGCCACCCCTCCTGCTCAAGGCATCTGCTATCACATTCGCCTTACTTTGATGATACTGAAGATTTACATCAAAGTCCTTCAGCAATTCCAACCATCTTCTCTGTCTCATGTTCAGGTCCCTCTGGGTGAATACATATTTTAAGCTCTAATGATCAGTGTAAATCTCCACTCGATCCCTATATAAATAGTGCCACCATAACTTAAGCGAAAATACTACTACTGCTAATTTCAGGTCGTGGGTCGGATAGTTCTTCTCATGATCTCGAAGCTGTTGAGATGCATATGCGCTAGCACCTTACCATGTTGCATCAATACACACCCAAGTCCCTTCTCGGATGTGTCACAATACACTGTAAACCCTCCCGATCCTACTGGAAGTGTCAAGATCGTGGCTGAGATTAATCTCTTCTTCAACTCTTCAAATGATGTCTGACACTCTGCTGACCAAACAAACTCTACATCCTTATGCATCAAACGCGTCAAGGGTGCCAAAATCCTGGCGAAGTCTACCACGAAACTCCTGTAATAACCTGCCAATCCTAAGAAACTACATACTTCTGCTACCGTCTTCGGAACTGACCAATTCTCTACTGCCTCAACCTTCTTCGGATTTACTGACACTCCTGCTCCAGAAATAATGTATCCCAGGAACGAAATACGATCCAACAAAAATTTATATTTACCGAGCTTCGCATAACTTTGATGCTCCCTCAAGGTCTGTAAAACTATCTGAAGATGTTTCTCATGCTCTTCTTCATTGCTGGAATAGATGAGGATGTCGTCTATGAACACAACTACAAACTTGTCAAAATAGGGTAGAAAGATGCGATTCATCAAATCCATGAATACTACTGGGGTATTAGTTCAAATGGCATTACCAAAAACTCATAATGTCCATATCGCGATCTAAATGTTGTCTTGGGTATGTCTTGCTCCCGGATCCTCACATGATAATACCTGGATCGAAGATTAATCTTAGAGAAGACACAGGCCTTACTCAATTGATCAAACAAGTCATCAATCCTTGGTAACGAATACTTGTTCTTCACTGTCACTGCATTCAACTGTCGATAATTAATACACATTCGTGTCGATCCATCCTTCTTGGGTACTAAAATCACTGGTGCTGCCCAGGGCAATTTACTGTCTCGGATAAACTGCTTCGCCTTCAGTTCTTCTTCATACTGGTACAACTTGTCCAACTCTGACTGTGACATTCTGTAAACTCTATCGACCTTAGGCTCCGTTCCAGAATTTAACTCAATGCAAAACTCCACATCTCTCACCGGTGGTAGACCAGGAAGCTCATCTAGAAATATATCAAAAAACTTTCTGACCACTCTTAGAATCTGTTCCTGCTCTGCCAATGCTTCTACAACAATGCCCTTGGGTCGATTCTCCAATGATCGATCAAAGATGAACTCCTCAACGCCAGGTACGTTAAACACTACCCTACCTCCTCGATAATCTATCGTCGCATGACTATCTCTCAACCAGTCCATGCCTAGGACAACGTCAAACTTTTCCATAGAAAACTCAATTAATAATGCAGGCAATAATCACCCACACACTATGACCAGACACGCTAAGCAAACTCTGCTAACTCCTACGAGCCCATTACCAATAAGTATATTCATCCTTTTTGGCAATGCCTCGAACTCCAATCCATTACGTGTCACAAACCGTGTAGATATAAAAGAGTGGGTAGCCACCGAATCAAATAATGCTACTACAGGAAAGGAGGTAACAGAAATATTACTTGCAACCACGTCGCCTGAAGCTAGTGCATCCTCCAGTGATAAGGTGAAGGACTAGCCCTGGCCTTGCTGAGCTCCCTGCTGCTATCTTTCTTGTCCATGCTGTTGTTGTGGCCTCTGCTGCCCTCTCTGGTTCTGTGCCTGACGAAACATCTGAGCCTGCGTCGGCAGACGCTGGGCTAGCGGCCTTACTGCCAATGCTGTCCTCTGTTCGGTGCTGCCTCCAGAGCTGGCAACACCAGAAACTGCTGAACTGGACCTCATGGCCTCTGCATCATAGGACAATTGGGAATCCTGTGGTCTGGACTGCCACACCTCATGCATAACCCATTAGCTGAATGACACACATCTCTAGTGTGCCCTCCCTTACCGCAGTAAGTATATCCATTAGGCACCCACTGGCGCTGCTACTGGTTCCTCGGCTGCTGATTCTGAACTGGTGCTGTTATCTCTGATACCGTCGTCCTCCATGGCACTCCTGACTCATGAATACGGATGTCGGGTGCTGGCACCGATGTTTGCTATACTGCTCCTTTGCCCCTACTCTGGGGATGAGACCTCTTATGGCCTCCATGTCTTGTCACCAACCTTTGTTGGGTGAGTTCATGCCTCCTAGCTGCCGTTAAAACGATATCAAAAGTCTGATAGTCATGCCCTTCTACTAGCTGTAGAATCTCCAAATGAAGTCCCTATTGGAATCTCATAGCCTTCTCTGGCTTTGTAGCCACCATCGTCGGTGCAAACCGACTCAGTCTGCAGAACTCTACTGCATATCCATCCACCATCTTGCCAGCCTGCTTGAGTCTGATAAACATCTGCTGTAGCTCATACTGTGCTACCACGCCAAAGTACTTGGCCTTGAATCTGGTACTAAAGCTATTCCAAGGAACAGGACGCCTCATTCCAACCTCTTCTGATGCCCACCAGTCGCGGACGAGGTCCTGAAGTAACAGTCTGACCTAGTCAACCTTCTCTTCTGCTGGAACCTTAGTTGCAGTCAATATGGCCACAATATACTGAAGCCAAGCATCCACCGTGATGGCATCCTCCGTGCCGTCAAAGTATCTCGGGTTAAGTCAACAAAACCTCCCCGACGCTCCCGAGTCACTTCTGACACTTCTCTCAAGGGCTACTTGTAACCCCTAATTCAGTAGCATATTCTGTTCCTGCTGCTAGGCCTGCTGTTGCTGATGGGCTTCCACCTGATGCTGTTGAGTGGCCAAAAATCCAAGGATGACCTCCAGGAGTGCTGCAGCATCAGGTACTGTCGTAGCTGCCGGCACCTTTGGGGATGCAGGAGTTTCTAGAACATGCGGTTCTACTGGCTCTGATATCACTTCCACTCAGATCTGGTCAGGAGAAGGTATTATTTCCTGCTGCTGCCTCGTCGAGCCATGCTCTACTGGACGTTCCTCCAAGTTGGCCTCACCAGCTACTGAAAAACAAGCACCCCTATAGGAAAAGATACATGATATCAAATGACAGGACAAGGAAGATTCGAGGATGCAATTCAGGTTATCAATCAAAGCGGGGGAAGATAAATTGAGGCAAGAGATTCAAAGGGAACAAGTTTTAATTGAGACTCCTATAGTAGTAACACCCCTCAAGTCTGAAAATCAGACCTGCATGGGCCACCAATAAAACTTTGTCACACTCCAGTACCGGAATACTGAGACGGACTAGGCCAGCTACTCCATATGAGGTATATAAATGTCATACAGTGATCGTAGTTGTCACGAGACTTGGGGGTGCATGCTACACTCAAGACTCCTATGGTCTCACAAAGTATCTATGTCTCAATCATTCAAAGCAAGAAGCAGCAATTACTGAACATATGAGATAAAGCAATAAGGCGTCCCCTAACGCTTCATCAAAATGATCATGGAGATCTAGCTTTATAAGTTAGCTAGTCCAGAAAGTCATAGGTACATAATCGTATTCTGCTGCAGCCTGATTTAATTACAATTATGCAAAAGACAAAATATCCAGATTAACTGGCTAAACAGATGCCTGTGACAAAAAGCCAGAACATAAAGGATAAAAACTAGAGTGGTGGAGAAGAAACCCACTCGAGTCCCCCATCAGCCATGCTCCTAGTATGCACCATTGACGTTAGAAAAAAAAGATTGGATCCTCAGGCGCTGCTACGAGATCTGGCCAAACAAAACTAGCGGGGTCAGCCCCAAATAGTAAGTACCACAAGGGAGCACAAAAGAGTGAGATAAAACCAAAGCATAAAATAATAATACTAGTAATAATAAAAGCTTTCGGTCGTAACCTCGGTCCACAGCTTGTCATAGCACGATAGACCAACCCAACAACCAAACAAGGACATGGGTTGGACCACGCACCATGATAGTCCATGTCCCTCGACTGCTAAAGGAAGGTACAAGGCACAATCAAGTCATTTTTCATGCGGCCATTCATTCCTGCGGCTTTCTATATTTTGTGGAGTTATCTCCGCGATACTGATTAAAAAGAATCCTCAGACCGTATCAACCCAACAGGGCTACCCAAACCATTAGACATATAGCACATTGAGTATGTACCGGTCCCCCGGAGGGCTACCGTGCTAATACATATAACACATATCTCGTAGAAGTCGGATGTAATCATCTGTAAAAGGCGAATAAAACCATATCCGTGGCGGCCAACCCGACACGTCAGGACTGGACCTGGGGTGACTAGTATGGCACGATCTCGGGATTCTTTCCATCCAATGCATCTACCAAGTTAGTTGCCTAGTTAATCCCTAGGTTATCCTCGGAGTTCATATATCGTGGTCACATGCTCACTCCCTTAGATGTCGTACAATATACGAGTACCCCAAGAAGGGATCCACATTGGCTCATGGAGTCATACGTATGTACCCCTTCTTGGTGTAATGCAACACACAACACATACCACGTCATTGCTACGACCATTCGCTATATAAATGCTGGACTCTTGGATGTACGGGCAGGTATCACGTAGGAACACTTAGCGCATAGGATGGCACCTCGATGCTCACATAGATTGTACCATAGTATACACATAGGTTTATCCAGCACTCGCATAGGTAGTCAGAACAGGAATGAGGACCAAGACACAAGGACGCATGCGGCCGAGGGTCATGCAGCCATGGCTCACGCGACCAAGGCTCATGCGGCCAAGGCTTATGCGGCCAGACTACATGCGGCCAAGGCATGCAGTCGGCATGACTTCATGCGGCCAGGGGTCAAGCGGCCAAGCAATAAAGTTTGCAGGACTTTATGCGGCCAAAGCTTCATGCGACAAGCAATGAAGTCCGCAGGACTTCATGCGACCAAAGCTTTATACAGCCAAGGCTTATGTGGCTAAGGCAACACTGCCGCAGGACTTTATACGACAAGACTTCATACGGCCAAGCTGCTCATCTTCTCCAAAAATTTGAGAAGATGAGCCATGGAAGCCATGGCTTCCAAGCTTCATCCAACCTCTGATTTAAGTCAAAAATTGGACTTCCATAGTCAAAATAGGGTAGAACGAAATTCTTTACAACATGGAACAACTAGATTTTAAAAACAAACAAATTTGATAGATCAAAACCAAGAAAAACAGAAAATAACATAAACTTAGATCTACAAGAGTCCATCCTTCAAAACCAAAAATACCAAGTACTAAACTTGTAGAGGATGATAAAGAGAACAATATAGACAAATAATATCAAAGAAAAAAAAAAATCAAGGATGAAAAATGCACAAATTTCCACATTTGAGCAAGTTGTACTTGCCTAATGGTGGTAGTTGAGGGAAATGAATAAAAGAGTGAATGAGGAGAGAGAGTGAGTAATAGAATATATAAAGGGGTTGGGTTGGCTTAAGAAAATCCTAATCTCTAAGCATGCTCTAACCATTCACTAATGACATGCTTAAGGCTACATGCAACAATTAATAAATAATAAATAGAACTATGCACATGCTAAATATAGGATACCAAGTATAAGATTCATAAAAGAATACGTATATCGAAATCAGGGAGTGACAATGACTAGTTACTTAGCTTAAATGATTAGATCACACTATGTAGTTTATCACTCATTTTCTATTAGTGTGACACTTTTATATATGCATGCTCGTTATTCTTAATCTTTATTTATAAACCATGCATATCACTCTAGTCCATAGGAGCTTGGTTTTGACTTGAGTTAATGTAATTTTAACTCTACATCTTTAAAGTTTTTGAGATAGTTACTTTTTGTCGATTTGTATTTAATATGTCATATTTACATTAATCGGTATTTGTGAATATATGTGTTTAGCACAAGCTTCTTATCGTTTGACAAGTATACACTTATACTTCCATTTTAACCTTGTGCTTATATAATATATTCATTATTAATTCTCATGTTTTATTTTGATTAAACCTCTTATGAATCAATTTTGTCTTTTGCCCAATAAAGCTTATTTATACACGTTTTAAATTTGTGATAATTTTTTAAACATTCATTAAGGACTCATGACTATATTCATTAAATTTTTATTTACATATAGACCATGTATATCTTATGTTGATATATATTTTTGTATAAATATCTTTATGTGTGTATGTGAGTTAAGCTAAAGTTTTATATTGACTTGAAGAGTATTTAATTATACTTGTTACCTTCAAACTTGTGCTTATCTTATACTTTAGCTATTGATTTCTTTGACCAAATTTGTGCTTCTTGAATCAATTAGCTTCTTCCTTAAAGTCTTCTTTTGATGATATCTTCTTGTCTTTTTGGTTGGCATTATGGATACATGTTCTTAATTGATTTTTGATCTTTTTATGTATGCCTATTCGTGATACATATAGTTTCATATAAATGATTCATAACTTTTGATATTTATTTGTTTTATACCTTTAAGTTAGGATGTTGAGAGAAAATATTTATTAATGTCTTGCTCATGACTAATTATGGATGTTCTATTAAGGATCACATAGTTTTGGGCTTTACCTTACATGTTAAATTTACCTCCTTAATTAGTGTACATTTTCTAGTCTGTATCTTTATAATTTACTATGGTGCACTATAAAAGCTCTTTGTAAAATATACTTCTTGATATCTTTAGCATTTAGCTTTCTTGATCTTAATGATCTTTTCTTGCTCATTCCTTGGGTTTATGCTTCCTTAGAATTATTGTTGCCTAATGATGTTTTTGTAGCACATAAGGATTATTGTAATTGATACATCAAATTTCTTATGTCTTAGATACTATGGTTTGAACTTTTGTGTTGAGATTTTCCCATTTCTAGAGAATACACTTATTTCATAATGGCTATAATATTTTTTATTCTCTAGATCGATCTATCATTTTATTATCTTGGGTTAATCTCAATACTTGGCAAAGATATTTATTTTATTATGTTTCCATGAATATCTCTTTTGGCCTATACTTGATTAGAGTCTAATTCATTTTTAGTGACTTAAGAGTTAATGAGCACATTTATCTTGTTAATGGCCTACCTCATTAATCTTAATTAGTTATGTAACTTGCTTATTTATGATATATTGTTAAGCTATATAATTTGGTTCACTTTCACTCATCTAGCTATTATTTTTCTTCTCAATCTATATATGATATGCTAGTTTATATAAACAAGTTTTGTGATTCTTCTAAATATAATTTGTATCCTATTTTAGATACATATGTTTGTTCTCTAAAACTAGTTTTATAAATTCTTTATTAGATCTTGTTTCTCTTGAAGGTTTGTGATTCCTTTTTTTTAAGTCTCCTTCCATATTAGTTATTAGCAAGTATCTCTTAAATTTTTCTCACTTTTGAGTCATGATTTTATCGTATTATCAATTACATCTCTTCTTGATTATATTTGCAATCATTTAAATGAGAATGACTCTTTTCCATATTTTTTTATTGATTTATGAGATTTTATTATAAATATGGATTTGATTTTTTTTTTGATTTGTTGGATCATGTTTAAATTTGTTTATTTTTATTGATAAAAGATCCTAGTGGTTGAGTAGTCCTATATTTTCTTATTATATGATTATCAAGCTAATTTATTACTATACTTTTGACTACTCAGGAATTGTCAGTCTTTGCTATTTGAACTATGGATTATTAATTTAACATTAGCAAGGTTTGGATTTTACCCGTTGATGGGTATATATATGGTGAAACATACCTACTCCATGTAAAGTAATAAATTGGTTGATTCTTTCTTAATTAGATAATCATGGACATGATATTCGAGTTTTATTTTTATTTTATTTTTGAGCTATATTCTGATTCTCATCATGATTGTTTTAATTGACCTTATTTCTTTTCATGATGATCTTTTTTTTCAAATGTGCTTAATTAGAATATTCTTTTGATCTTTCATCTTTAGTGGCTATTAATTAGATATCTTTTCTTGACTAAGAATAATATTATTCTTCTTATGATGATTTTATAGTCTTATATGCATTGAGCAAGGGGGAGAAATCCATAGTTGATTTATCCCTAGATCTTGTAGTTATCTATTTTTATGCTATAAGCTCTTTGGAACTAGATACGCATGTTTTGAGGAAGAGCAAATTAATTGGTCCAATTCATTTATATCCTTTAATATATCGTATACCTAGTTCATCAAGGACCCATATTTTCTTCATTTTCATATCAAAGTAATTGAGGTCATGATACTTTTATTTTGTGAAGGGTTTATGAGAGTATATACAATTGTATTTATCTCTCTTTTATATGGGTTAAATAAGTCATCTTGTTAATATTAACTTTCGTATCTTATTTTGATGACTATTATGTTTTCGTTGATTTAGCTTTCCTTGTATGCTTAATTGATTTGGTTTTTATTTTTGAGGACTTACCCAAAATTCAAAATTTTATCTATATTGGTAATACTTTGAGGGGGAGCATTCAAGTCGACTGAATTTTTCTTTCTCAAGTAATTTTTCTCCTTTACCTTCATATTTTATCTAAAGGGTATTCATATAACATGAAAAGGTAATTGAGTCCAAATACATGAATTTGGATAAGCAAATAGATTTGCAAATAATGAGATCTTTTTATATCAATTGCTGTATTTTATATTGATCATTCCTTTATTTCGTTCCACTATTTATCTGTGGACAATTGTGACTATCATGGTTTCATTGATCAATGTTTCAAGTTTACGTATTTCGATTGATATCAAGTTTATATATTTCAATATCTCAATTAGTATCTTTCTTCTTTGATATCTATTATTTACAATTATCTAATCCTCATGGCTTTTGACAGAAATCCATTATTTCATAATTCTCTTCCAAAACTAGAGTAATATTTCATATGATATTATGTTTTGGATTTCTTTCTTGGATTTCATATTGGTAAACTATTTATTGATTATTTTCAAATTCTTTTAGTTTTACCAACTATATTGTGTTTTGAGAAGCTATTTTCTACTTGGTACTCTATATTTGATATGTAGTTTCTATACTTGTCTTTACACACTTCTCCCATTGTTCTTCATTTACTATTTCTTGATCATGTTTGTCTATGCCTTCCTCTGATTTATTTACCTAAGATTGATTTCCTTTTATCTCTTAGTACGGGAGAGCTTATTTTTGATCATATCAAAGGGGGAGAAGTGTAGCATTTGTTTTTCTAAAAAAATTATTTTTATAATTTTGGAGAATATATTTTTTTATTTATTAATATTAGGTATAGAGTGATAAGAATTATTGTTAAATAGGAATTTGATTTTGGGATTCCAAGGGGGCACACCTAATCCTATAGGTAAAGTATGATAGAATTAGGTTACATATGGTTTCTAGGGTCCCTAGATAGTCCCACATATGTTATTTTGTTATTTTAGATTTTTTTGAAATTTTTGGGAATTTTTGGATAATTAAAACCAATAGAATTTATTTTTCCATAGACTTTTGCGATTTACTGTGGGGCCACACGAAGTGATTTCTAGAATTTTTCTAGAATTTTTGTGGATTTTTTTGGTATTTATTTGGAGTTATTTGTAGTTAAAATGAATTTTAATGATTTTCTGTAATTAAATAATTATTTATACAATCAGCAGTCCAGTCAACGACCCCCGGGCCCACCTGTCGGCGCTCAAATGAGTCAGCCACCGCCTCTCTCTCCTATATATATATATATATATATATATATATATATATATATATATATATATATATATGTTATTAATTCACGAAAACCTAGAAATTTCAGCTGCCTTTTGAGAGAGAGTTCTAGTAGAGATCTCGACTTCGCGGAGCGATTGGCGTCGATCTAGACGTCCGTTTCATTCGCCGTTTTTTTGTTAGAAGCATATTGAGGTTAGGTTTTTGAATATTATTTTATTTTTTGGAATTTTGACCTCGAATTTTTGGATAATTATTTGAGTGTCAGTTGTCCAAAAATTAATACATCGCACGGTTTTCGAGATTTCGAGTGATTCCGTACTCCGATTCGTGATCCGTTTGAAGTTTTGGAAATTTGACATCGAGCTCTACAACATACAAGTTTTCCAAAAATTTAGAGTTTCATCTAGTATTTTATTTTATTCGTAGAAGTAAGATTTGGTCAACAATTTATCGATTTGGTCACGGTTAGCCATAATGGCGATAACTTTGGACCAAATTGTGGTTTTGTGGCACGGTTGATTTCAATGCACTCATGCCGCTAAAATCTACTATGTTGCACACTCAAACTTTTAATTCATAATGTTTGACTAGTTAGTCAACAATATGTCTTGGTTTGCGTGCCACGGGTCCCAAATTTGGAACCGTGACTTTTCTTGGCCAAATATTTGTGTTAGATTGTTATTTCATAATTAAAAAGGTTGAAATAAGATTTTAGATGATTTACTCTAGAATTAGAATAGTATTAATTAAGTTAACCCATTAGCCACTTTCTAGGATTTTTTAGAGTGGGAATCGTTGATCTAACTTGTGGTTTTTATGTAACGGGGTAGATCGGACTATGACATCTTGACTTGTGACTTTATCATCTATCGGAGCAGGCAAGTATCACTATGACCTATATTTCCTTTATTTTATACTGTATGTATCTTCGTGTCGTCTTTTCACTATTACTCCCTTATGGTTCATGATTGTCATTGTTCATGATTACTATTGTGCACGAGAGTTAAAATCGTTAGGACATATATACATATTCATGTCTTACTCATTGTTTTCCATCGTTTATAGTTTATCGTATTGCTAATATTTATTGTAGTGGACATATATTATGAGTGAGTCGGACGGAGGATTACAACAAGTAAGCATGTGGTTAACGAATTGAATACAGACCACCTATACATTGATTGCATAATATCAGTCATGCACCACACATATGACTGACGGGTATCCCAATCTGTCTACACACTACAACAAAAAGACCTATTAATGACGTTTAATAAGTGGATTTCATGACGGCTGATAAAAAAGCGTTATGAAAGTTTGAAATACCTTTTTTCTATGACGGTTTGGGCTAATTTTGGACTTTTCATAATGTTTATAAAACAAAACGTTATTAATATTTTAGAGCGGTGGCAAACTTGTAATATTTTTTAAGTTCATTTTTTGACAAAATCCTGCGCTTCAACAAAATTTTTTCTCTCCCCCTCGTTCTGGTCTTCTCCTTCTCCGATCCTTTCTTCTTCCTCCTCTCCCCCAACTCCAAAATCCATAGATCCAAAACCCTAACTCTAGTTTAGCAACACCCTCCTCTCTTCCTCTTCTTCTCCTTCCTTTCCCCCAACTCCAAAACCCTAACCCTAGATACAAAACCCTAAACCTAGTTAGAAAGGGAGGAGGAGATGGGGAGGGAGCTGGCGGCACGGGCGGGCCGACGGCTCTGGCACGGCCTCTCTGACGCTGACGTCGTGTTAGGTAAAAAAAGAGAGCGGGACAGCCGATTGTGGTCTCTCCGCTCTTCTTTCCTCTTTTCGATCGGGCGTTGGCGAATTCGCGGTGGCCGCCGAACTCGACGGCGCACGGAGAACCGACGGACTAGTACATCTCGTACGTCTCCCGGCACCGCGCCTTATCTATTTGCCATTAAAATCGTTTGATTGCAAATCTTAATATAAATAGAACAGTGTTACAATATAGGACTTAGATGTAGTCCTAGGAGTACACTTTTGTTTAATCTGGGTCCTAAGTGCCAATGGAGTGAGTGGTAATGCGTTGACTCCGTTGACGGGCTGACGACGGTTATCGGTTCTCTGAAGGTGTAGATTGCTCTGGGTACTGGAGCTGGCTGAGAGGAGGAAGACGTTGAGTGTCTGTATCTGCCTCTCTGATGATCTCTGTCTGGATTGTTCGTATGTATGTCTCTCTATGTGTGTGTGGAGGGGATGATTCCTCTATTTATAGCTGGGCAGGTTGACTGCTCATGCGCGCATATGTAGGATGCGCCGGTGCATGGGGACGCCACGTGGAGATTGCTGATGGAGGCGCATGGATGATGCGCCCTACTCGCGAGGTTGAATTCTTTATACTGCTGTTGTGAGCCGGCACGTAGCAGAGGAGAAGATCTTTCTGTTGCTGAGATCTTGGATGAGTTGAGTCAAAGGACACGTGTCATCGACCCATGGCTCGGAGATCTCTGATTGGTGGGGGGATGATTTGGTGGGATGCGCCTTGGATTGGGCGCATGATGAGATTTTGGCTCGTGACCTTTAGGAGTCACGAGCCGTTCTGGGCGCATGGCTTTTGAGGCGCATGCGAGCGACTTTCCTTCTGTCTTTCGGGATCAGAGATCAGTCTGGGGCGCATGGCTTTTGAGGCGCATGCAATGCTTCAACTGGAGACTCTTCTTCTGTCTTTAGGGATCAGTGAAGGGTCTAAGGTGCATGGCTTTCGAGGCGCATACAGGTTTGGGCGCATGGCCGCAGAGGCGCATGCGGGTGGTTGGGTGGCCACGTGGCAGTGGCCTTGGGGTAGAGTCATGATGATGCTGACGTTGTGGACGCTTCGTTTTCTGTAAAAGCTGTCAGCCGTTCAGACTTGGGAAGGCGTGCTGCAAACTCTGTCAGTTCAGCATTTAATATTGGTGACATTCGATGGACAGCTGAGTGGACGCGTCGGTTGACGTTCCACTAGGCGTATGGGGGCGCATCCCCTTTGATGCGCTCGGTACAGGGCGCATCTGTTTGAGAGGTGTGATGCGCTGACCAGCCGGCGCATCCGACACGTCTTTGATGATGCGGCTGTTTCGCTTCTCGAGTGCTTTTAATAGCCGCTTGGCTGAAGTCGAGGCGTCCGGTTCATCCATTTAATGTGAGTTCATTGCACGGAATTCGGAGAGCCATCCACTTGGCGCGTAGGTTTGATCTACCCGGCCTATAAATAGTGGTATGGAGAGAAGGTTTACTTCTCATTCCCTCACGTACCTCCAACATGAACTTGGGTATTCGGGTGCATTCTGTTGACGAAGTGCTCCCGAGGGTGAAGATGAGACGCCATGTTGTCATTGATGCTCTTGAAGGTGACTGTTACATCCAAAAGACGGAGTCGAGGGCTTCTGAGGCAGGCGAAAGGTGCCTGTTGCATCCAAAGATAGGGATGCTCGGGCCTCGTCTCCGTTGTTCCGGAAGAGCCGTAGATCGGAATGCGCGGTACTAGGCTCTCTCTTCCTTCAAAGTGGGTGCTGCCCACTCTGATTGTGTTGAAAGCTGCTCCTTTCGCCGTAATTTCGATCACGGTCTTCCTTGGTCTTTGGAGGCTCTTTCGAAGCCTCCCCTGGGCACAGATTTGCGGTGCTCTTCTCTTCCTTGGTACCAGCCAGAGGGTTAAATGCTTTGTGTATCGAAGCATTTATCAGGTGAGTCTGGCTGGAAGAGCGGCACACCCCTGCTCGGCCAGGTGAGCCTGGTTGGAAGAGCGGCACATAACTGGGCTGCTGAAGGGGATGCACATAACTGAGCTGGATGCACATAACTGAGCTGCTGAAGAGATGGCGGGATGCGCCTGGTTGGAGGCGCATGACATCTGCTGCGCCTAACTGGCAGCGCATGGTGACTGGCAGCGCATGATGACTGCTGCGCCTATCTGGAGGCGCATGGTGGCCGCTGGCTGTAGACTTAGGATCTTTCCTTTGTAGAAATTCTCCTTTGTACAACCTTTTCTAGACATGTAATAGACTTTTATATATAAATAAAAAGTCCTTCTTCAAATGTCTATGGTTATTGACTTTGCTGTGAAGTGTTCTGTGCGAGTCCTGGCGTATGTAGTGTCTGGCGCATGGTCTTTCTGGTTGTGAAATTCCATGCTTCTACAAGACCCCCTTCAAAGTTTTCAAAACTTTTGAATAAGTTTTGGAATACTTTGAATAAGAAGCATGGCGATCAGGGCGCATGACTATTGGGGCGCATGCCTGTTCAGCCGCATGCTCTTCTCAATTAATGAATTTGATAATGCCTCGGTAACCGAAAAGATTAATGATGATCTTTTGGTTTTATCTGCTGCTATCTTCACAAGACCCGAGGCGACGGCTGAGATCACTCGTCATCGGTTCACGCGTGCGACCACGGCCTATAAGTAGGTGAGAGGTGGAGAGAGAGAGTTCTTCTACTCTGTGCCTTTGCCTCCTTTAGAGTTCTTTCTTCAAAACCCTAACTTCTTCCTCTCTGATAGAATGGCTCCCAAGACTCCTCGCGGCGGTGCAGGCAAAGGAAAGGGGAAGGAGCCGGCAGAGTTCGTCGACGAGGATGCTCCTGCCACCATTGCGACTCCGGCCGACGTTCGCCCCGGGGTGACGGGTGGGTGTCGACTTTTGCTATCTAATGTGCTCTAACTTTCTGCTGCCGATGCGTATGGGCTTCTGTCCTTGATACGCTGAGGTTTTATCTTGCCGACGTGCATAGGCTCAGGCCTTTATCATGCACCGAGGTTTGGTTTGCTGACGCGCATGGGTTTTATACCCTGATGATGCGCCGAAGCTTTCGCTAATGCGCATGGGCTCACGCCCTGATGATGCGCCGAAGCTCTCATGCTGATGCGCATGGGTTTATGCCCTGCTGATGCGCCGAAGCTCCAATGCCGACGCGCCTGGGTGGTGCACTGAAGCTGACGCTCATGGGTTTATGCCCTGACGCTGCGTCAATCTACTTTTGTCTTTTTGCCTGACTTCTACTTTTGTTGTGCCAGTGTCGATGACGATCCCTCTATTGAACGAAGTTCTCTTGGATGCTTCCCTTTGCCAAATGGGGGTTGATTTTGATGAGGCGGTTATCAACCCTGCAAAGGATGCTATCTTACAGAACTAACCCCGGGAGAGAATGCTGCAGATCCAGAACCAGTTGCCACTTTTTCTCCAGAGCATGATGGAGAGTGGTAAACTGAAGTCTGCCGAATCTGAAGATGTGACTTTCTTAATACCTGCTTTTCTGTTTGGCGACCGACTAGTCTCTTCTGAAGCGAAGATACTGAAGATCAAAGAAGACTGGTTCTTCACTGCCAAAGGCATGGTTCTATACATGAGGCAGGTTGACCGCCAGTTGCCGCTGACGGCTTTTTATCGTCTGGCTTCGAAGAGAAGGATGGGTTGGAAACTTACTCCTTCTCAAGGAGGGGCCTTGGGAGGTACCCTTTCGATCGATGCCACCTCGAACCAGCGAGATACTTTGGCTGCTTCACGAGCCGGTTCCTCGTTCAGTTACCGAGCCTTGCGTCCCGGGAGCCTCTACAGTGAAGTTCCAAATGACACATTTCCCTTCAGTGCCCCGACCTTTGCAAATCGGATGTTGACAGCGAAGGTCACATACCCGACAGGTGGCTTTAGAGTCGAGGGTTGGTGTCACTATATTCCGAGGTGGGACGAGTTGACCACTTGGGTGCTTTCAAGGTTCAAAGTTGAGCTTAAGGAGATCGGGCTGACAGCCGCTATTCGGGCTACGCAGGCAGGCGTGGATCTAAATAAGCCTATGTTCCTTGCGCTCTTGGAATTATTCAACGCCCATACTGGCAGCTTTTTTACTCCGGTGGGAGAGCTGGGGTTGGCTTTCCATGAGATGCACGAGGTGTCTAAGCTTCCTTGGGGCTCAGAGCCGTACGAGGAATATTTTCCGTCAAATGAGGAGATCCAGGTTCTGGAGGATAAGAACCCGGAGATGATGGCTGTGTTCAAAGAGGTGACGAGCCACCATTATCTGATGCACCGGAGGGATAGGGGCAAGACCCAACCTCATGTAACTGCTTGGAGGGACTATGTCTTTAAGCAGGATTTAGCGGACCCTTCGAGGATCCGATTTGTGACTCCGCAGGGACTGAAGCCCGCGGAGGTGACTTCTGAAATAAGTCGACTGGAAGAGAGGACCCCACGTTCGGATAAGAGCGGCAAGGATGCCTATAGCTGCTTCTGGCACTGTGGGCACCGGATGTCATCTAAGGCAGTATTGACAGCCTATTTGATGATATGGCTCCGGGATTGCGTGTTTGCAGGTGGATCCGGTGTCGTGGAACAGGTACATCGAAATCTCATTTTGCCTGCTGTGAAGTTGGCTTTTGGGCGACCCTTAGCTCTCCTCCCCGCGATGGTGTGCAACCTGTTGTGCGGTTTGAGGTCTTTTGCTGATGACGTGGTCCATGAGAAAGGAAATAATGACAACTTTCCCCGGGCCGAGTTGCCTTTCCATTATCTTATGGGATGGCTGATTTTGCATCATCCGAACGTGATGAGTCCCGATCCGGAGGAGGATCATGTTGAAGGGGATGCCTTCATCCGCCGCTTCTACAAGAGGAAGTGGTCATACACCGGCGTCCATGTTTGCAGGAGAGTCTTGTCCTACCTTCAGGGGTGGGAAATTGTCAAGGTTGGCCCGATTTTCAAAGATTTTGAGGCCGACCAAGATTTAGTTGACTCTGGCGAAGATGCAGTCACTTTGCCGAAATGGAGTTTTCGTTGGTTGCAAAGTATCCGGCCTTCTCACCTGGTCTATCGCAACCAGAATAAATGTTATCTGGAGCCATATATGCCAAGCCGATTTGCTCGTCAATTTGGCTATACTCAGCTGATGTTGCGGAATCCCAGTAGCAGTCTAGGCTTCGTCGGAAGTTTGCTGGACGGAGCCCGGGGCTGGCAGTATTATAATGCTGGATGCACTAGCGTTAGTTTTACCACGCCGGTCCGCAACCCTCAGCAGCAGATCCTATATCCGGTCGCCAAGCTGTATTGCATTATGAACGCTGCATCTCCTGGTTATGACAGAGAGACTAGTTTCATTATTGGAACTCAGCTGGAGGCCACGGCGATTATATTGAGGGTAGCCCGATCATATCGTCCACCAGATTTGACGGGATATTGGGCTGCTGCCGCAGCGTCAGTGAGAGATCCGTCTGTTGGGAAGAGGCGGGCTGTCACAGAAGCTGGTTCTTCTGTACCGAAGAGGTCGAGAAAGACGTCGACTGCAAAGGTTACGGAAGTGCCACCCGTAGTGCCAACGGGATCAGTTCCTGCTGAGGTAAGGAGTGCTCCGTAATTCTAATTCATTTTGTCATTGCGGTGACTTATACTTTCCTTCTTGCAGGGATCGTCAAAGAAGAAGTCCCGTGTTCCAAAATCGAGTGCTAGTCAACCGAAGAAGGTGGCAGGCTCTTCTGATGAGCGCATTCCACCGATGATAATGTCTCCCGTGGAGGAGGGTCCCGAAGATGTTCCAGCGAAGGTTTTAGTATCCCCTGTCTTTGAGGTTGCAACAAATTCTGGGAAGGTACAGTCTGCCGTGGAGGCCTTGGACGTTGAGGGTCCTACGGACTTGAGGTATCCTGATGATGAGGTGGATTGGAGTTCGTCGCCTTCTGATGACGTCCCTCCGACGCTGCAAGAGTCTGTTGCGGGGGCAACAGATATGGTTGGGACAGAGGAGAGGGTTGATTCCCCTCCTTGTCATGATGAGGGGAGGTCGGCTATATCATTGCCGAGTCCTACCCCAGCTTCAACCGTGGTAGTGGAGGCGGCTACCGATCAGGAGGTAGCGACAGATTCTGTCCCAGTGGAGGGACTTGATGACGAGACCCGTCTGTTGGTCATAACCGCTGAGGCGGGTCAAGAGACGGGTGATAATTTCCCCATTCTGCCAAGGGAAGTACCAGTTGTCGATAGGACGTTGGGGGTAGAAGAGGTGGCCGTTGACGTCGGTGGTTCCTCCGGGCTTGAGAAGGGCGAGGGTGTGGAACCCTCTGTTGCCCCTCCTACTTGGGGTACTATTTCGACGCCTGCGCGGGCTTCCTCTGTTCCTTCGGCTCCTCGGGCTAGCAGTCCAGCCCCCGTTGATGAAGAGCTCATTGATACTGAGGTTCAAGCCTCGCAGGTTGAGGTTGGCGGATCTTCTTCCGGTTCGTAAACTGCTGTAGCTCCTCCAACTCCTGCTATGACGCTGCAGGTCCTGGCGGATGCAGACGAGTATGTGAAATTCCTCGTCGAGGGGGTATACAAAATACTGCAGAAGGGTGTATCTGCTGTGATGGATGCCAATGGGAGCTTTGCAACGACAAGAACTTTGGCAATACCCTGTATCGAGCTGATCCGCATTCACCAAGGCCACGACCATATGGCCGAAATTCTGGAGGCTTCGGTGATCGAGCTGGATGAGCGGCTTGCGGAACTTCAGCGCATCCAACGAAATGACCTCTCCGTCCTGATAGATGCGAAGAAGGGGAAGCTGTTTGCCGAGATCGAGTCTTCATACCAGGCCACTGTGGGCCTTTGGGAGCGCGAGGTGGCTGAGACTGAGGCTGCAGTAGAGCAGTTGTCTCAGTCCATGAAGACGACGGTAGAAACTCGAGCTGCATTGGATGCTAATATCGCGGAGATCGACACCCAGATGCGCCGCCTTGAAGATCAACGGGCCCGACTCCAGTTAGACGCCGAGCGTGTCCGGGCTGAACATGCAGCATTCCAAAAGGAAGAAGCGACCTTTACACAGCAGACTCTTGCCTTGGCGCAGCAGCGACAACAGCTTGATACGAAGCATGAAAGCGATACTTCCGCTGGGGCTGTTGAATTGATGCGTCAAGAAGCTGAGCGACGAGTCCTGGCGACTGTGGAGGCCCGTACAGCCGACCTAAAGCTTCGAGTCAGGGAGCTCTCAGCCCACCCTGGGGAGGTTCAGGGACTGTAGTTTTTTCCCTTTTTTTATGCTCTTTTGCAACCCTTTGCTGAGGGATAATGTAGCCTTTTGTACTCTCTATTTCAGAAAATAAAGAAGTACGCAACTTTTTTGTGATGTGTTCATTTTTGTTATTATAAACTTGATAATTTGTGTGGACCTATTATCTTTTGCGCACCTTGGTTTTAGGCACAAATAATAAGTTTGAAGGAACCAACATGTTTGCTCAGAGGTGATGTGGACATGGCAATCATTGGGTCCAAATGATAGAATCATCCCACTCAGAGGTGTGATGGACGTGGTAGGAATGATCCTGGGGGATACGCTGAACAACTCAGAGGTGATGTGGACGTGGAAGTTCGGCGATCGATGTACGACAACGCAGGGGTTGTTTATACAAGATGTTTACTCAGAGGAAATATGGACGTGGTAAACATGAAGGGTAGCGTCGGCTTACGTAGCGTAAGAGTCCGCTTTGTAGGGTGTAGAAGAACAACTCAGAGGTAATGTGGACGTGGTTGTCTTTCTACTGAAGGAAGCCACGGAACAGCTGGGTTCCCGAAGCGGATGAGTTTGTGGAAGGAGATTGTTTGTGAATCCTGATGATTGGGCCCACAGATCCCCTTGGGGAAGTACATGTCTGAAGGATGTCAAGAATAGTACTTCTTTAGGAACTTGTCGTTGATGGGCATAATAAACAAGTCTTCATTGGGTTTGGCGAGGCGGTAAGCACCGTTTGAGTATACCGTCTCTATGATGAAAGGTCCTTCCCACTTGGGCTCGAACTTTTCTGGTGTCTTGTGAGTTAACACCATCGGCCTCCTGACTGCCAGAACCAGGTCACCAACTTGGAAAGTCCTCTGTTTGACCTTCTTGTTGAAAGCCTATGATATACGAGCTTGGTAGAGTTCGATGCGTTGTTGAGCTAGGAGACGCTTCTCATCGAGTGCCTCCAGTTCTCGCAGACGACGACGTTGATTGTCCTCTTCTGTGAGTTTGTTTGTTATTGCCACGCGGAGTGAGGGTATCTGGATCTCGAGAGGCAGTACCGCTTCGCTCCCGTAGACCAGAGAGAATGGTGTGTTGCCTGTCGGGGTCCGTACCGTTGTGCGGTAGGCCCAAAGGCATTCGCCAAGCTTTTCATCCCAGTCGCATTTATTGGATGACACGACCTTTTTGAGTAGCCTGACGATGATTTTGTTGAACGCCTCTGCTAACCCGTTTGCTGCCGGATTATAGGCGGTGGATGCCACGTTTTGAATGCGGTTCTTGTCACAGAACCTGCTAAAAATATGGCTGATAAACTGAGGATCGTTGTCATGAATGATCCGCCGGGGTACTCCAAAACGGTAAATGACATGGTGTTTGATAAAGCTGACCACCCTGGAGCTCTTTACTTCCGCCAGTGGGACTGCTTCTGCCCATTTGGAGAAGTAATCGGTGATGGCCAGGATGAAGCGGTGTCCTCTTGATGAAGGAGGGGTGATAGGTCCCACAATATCCATGTCCCAGGCTTCGAAGGGCCAGAAGGCGACTGTAGGATGTAGTGGTTCAGACGGTGTATGTATGAAGTCAGTATGGAGTTGGCATGCGTGACACTTCTTAGCATATTCAACAGCGTTGGTGGCCATGGTTGGCCAATAGTAGCCCATACGTCGTAGTCGATCCTGTAACTTAGGACCGGGTTGATGAGCTCCGCAAGTTCCGTCATGAGCTTCTCGGAGGGCTTCGGCTGCTTCTTCGTTGGACAGGCATCGAAGGAGGAGCCCATCGAAGGAACGTCGGTACAGCATTTTAGTAGCTGTGTCGTAGTAGAATCGAAGAGAGCGTCTCCTGACTGAGACGGCTTCCTTCGGGTCCTCTGGAAGAATTCCGTAGACAGCAAAGTCGATGAACGGGAACCTCCAGTCTCGGACATTAACACCAGTGTTCGTCGACATGGCGTGGGCCACTTGCAAGCACAGGTTGTTTCTGGGACAAATCAAGTCTCGGCCTGTTACCGTGACATAGTGTTGAGTCCCAAAGGGCGCTGCCAATGAGGCTGCGAGACCAGCCAGAGCGTCAGCCTCCAAGTTTTGTAGATGAGGCACGTATTCGATGAAGAACCCGGTGAAGGTTGAAATGATGTTCAATGCAACTTCATGGTAAGGGATCAGATCTTCATGGCGAACCTCGTACTGCCCTCGAATCTGGTTCACGACGAGTTTTGAGTCACCGTAGGCTTCCAGATGGTCCACCTCCAGCTGTTGTGCGAGTTGGAGTCCCATGACGAGTACGTTGTACTCGGCAACATTGTTGGAGCACGGCTTCGAAAGGGAGTAAGCACGCTGGATGACTAGCTGATCGGGGGAGACTAAGTCTACCTCCACTCCTGCGATGATTTGGCCTTTGGGGCCTGTTCTCGAAGCGCCATCGAAAAACATCCGCCAAACGGAGCTTCCTTCGGTGACGTTGGATTCTTGGACCTCATTCGGGATGTCTTCATAGAGTTTTGAGGATTCTGGGATGGCAAACACCAAAGCCAAGCACTCCTTTTCAACGGGGTTGTACCGGTGTTCGGCCCCGATGAGCGTTCGACTGAGGTAGTAGATTGCTTGCTCATAGCCTGTATCGCTGTTTTGAGCCAGCAGAGCGCCAAGGGAATGATCCATGGCACAGACGTAAAGAAGAAATGGTTTGCCCGCGACAGGTGCCACCAGGACTGGTGGGCTCGTCAAGTAGGCTTTGATGTCGTCGAAGGCCTTCTGGCACTCCTCTGTCCAGACATAAGAGACTCCCTTCTTCATGAGCTGAGTGAAGGGTTGACATTTACCGGAAAGGTTTGCTATGAACCTCCGGATGTATGCCAGACGTCCCTGCAAGCCTCGAAGTTCTCGAAGATTCTTCGGAGGGTCCATGTTGAGGATGGCTTTGGTCTTCTCGGGATCAACATGAATGCCTTTCGTCGTGATGACAAAGCCCAAGAATTTGCCGCTAGAAACCCCCAGAAAGGATTTAGCGGGGTTCATTTTGAGTTGATGTGGCCGCATGAGATCGAAGTCTGTCTTCAAATCCTGTAGGTGATCTCCTTTGAGGCGGCTCTTGACTGCGATGTCGTCAACATAGCATTCGACTGTTTTGCGAAGATGTTGACGGAAGATGGTGCTTATAGCTCGTTGGTATGTTGCACCGGCGTTTTTCAAGCCGAAGGGCATTACTGTGTAGCAGAAAACACCCTTTGGAGTCCTGAATGACGTGTATTTCGCGTCATCGGGGAACATCTTGATTTGATTGTAGCCTGAATACCCATCCATGAAGGACATGCGCTCAAAACCACATGTGTTGTCGATCATCACGTCGGTGATCGGAAGCGGGAATTCGTCCTTCGGGCAAGCAGAATTGAGGTCCCTGAAGTCGATACAGACTCGTATCTTCCCGTTCTTCTTGGTGACAGGTACGACGTTGGCTACCCAATCTGGGTGTTGTTCCTCACGGATGAAGCCGCTAGTCAAGAGTTTGTCCACCTCCTGATCGATGGCATTCATGATGTCCGGACGAAAACGTCGTTGTTGTTGTTTGATAGGTTTGGCATCAGGTAAGATGTTCAACCTATGCATTGTGATCTGTAGATCGAGTCCAGGCATGTCTTCGTAGCTCCAGGCAAAGACGTCGATATACTCTTTAGCCAGCTGGATTAGAGCCTCTCGGTCTTCTCCTTCTAGGCTTTTGCTGACGAAGATGGGTTTGGAAGAAGATCCGTCCCCAAGGTCGATCTGTTCGACTTTATCTTCGGTGGAAGGTTCACGTAACTCAAAACGAGACTCCTATTGCTCTCCTAGGCGTTGAGCCCACGGTTCTTCTTCGAAGGGTTCCGGCGTTTGGTCTTCGCCTTCACCTTTTTGAGGTTGTGCTGACGTCATGTTAGCTGACAGCACTTTCCTGAAGACTGATCCGATACTGGTATCAGAATCCCAAGTCGACGCTTCGGACGAGTGGGAATGTTCTACGTCTTCTACGTCTGAGCTCTCTGGGGTTGATGGTGGCGTGACATATCCTATCCCCCGTCGAGTTTTGTTATAGTAGTTTTGCGGCCTTCCTTTGGGTGTTGAACACTGGAGAGGGAGAGGTCGACCCTTGCCATAGTTTAGGCCTTTTTTGCTTTTCAGGTCGTAGCCCATCTTCTGGATGATGTGCTTTGCTGTATCCGTATACCGATAAACTTGTACTCTGCCGGTATCAGGTTCAGGCTCGAGTGGCGGGAGGTCTTGATGACGCTCGACTTTGCCAAAAATGGAGGATCTTTCGTCTCGGCTTTGTGGAGGGTTTATGAAACAGACTCCTTGAGACGGGACTACTCGGTTTACATTATGGACGGTCGTTATTTGTGTTTGCAACGACCGTAGAGCGTGATCTAATGTATACATGGCATTCCAATGTGGAAGACAAGAGTAATTAAAAGACACTCTATTATTGATGAAGTACGAGATTTTATCCCGCGGGATTATATTGTCTAAGGAGGGTGCATCTACATCAGCAGAGATATATTCGCCAAGCTCCTCGTCTGTAAGCACTGGGGCTGGATCAGGAGAGTCCACCACAGCTTTGATCTTGGGGTCTGAGAGGGTTATGTGAGCCCTCTCTGGCATCTTGGATGACTGCGGGGGCTTGCCCTTGAGACGCACCTTCAGAGGTGCCTCAACTGCGTCTCCTGTGAGTGGTGTCTTCTCCTGTAATTTTGCCACTAGGGGAGCCGATGTTTGAGGCGGCTTTCCCTTGAGGCGTATCTTCAGGGGGGCCTCAAGAGTCGGTGCTTTCCCGGATAGCTTGATGCTCATTAGAGGCACCTTCTGGGGTGGTTTGCCCTTCAGTCGGATCTTCAGTGGGGCATCTGGATTCATCTTAGGCTCCGTGTCCGGCTCAGTTGCCGTCTCAGCCTCATCATCAGCATCGTTGGCTTCCTCCTCGTCAAGTGGCTTGTATAAGTCGGAATCGGTGAAGTAAGCCTCAATCCCTTTGAAAGGATCGATGTCTGCGAACTCCGTCCGGATGACGCCGTTGGTAGATACATATTTCATGCATTGGTGGAGCGTGGAAGGCACCACCATGTACTCATGTAGCCACGGTCGGCCGAGCAGGATGTTGTAGTTGACCTCGGCATCCACCACATAACAAGTCACCTCAGTTTTGAGGTTGTCGATGTGGCACTTCAGTCGAATCTTGCCCAGTGGCTCGCTTTTGCTAGCGTTGAAGCCACTGATGGTTGTGTTGGAGGGCGCCAGCCAGTACATTCGGATCCCCAGTTTTGACATCAGCGCCTTCGGGATGATGCTGAGGGAAGACCCCGGATCGATCTGAATTTGGCTCACCTTGACTGAACCGATGTACCCCGTGTAATACAGTGGTCGGTTATGTCGGTGGTGCTTGAGCAGCATGTCTTGTTGGGTGAAAGTTATGTTTGGGATAATTTCCTCCGCACAATGACAGTGCGCACAAGTAGTTGGAAGGTCTTCAGGCTGCTTGACCTGACTGAGAAAGGATTCAGCGTCCTTCAGAGCTTCGCAGAGAGCTTCTCGGGAGTCTTTGGAAAGACGCAGGAGCTCAAACAAAGATAAGCGCGCAGGAGTACTGGCCAGTTGTGCTAGTATGTCAAAGTTGTGGGGCTTGGCTAGCCCCGAAGCATTCCCCTTCCGTAGAGGTCTGTCGAAACGAGCCTCCACCTACTTCTGTTTATTGGCTGCTGAGGGTTTAGACGGGCCCTCCTCAGGGATTGTGCCGGAAGGCACCACCTCGGTGGCAGCTTCGCCGGGCTGAGCGTTCTGTTGTGCACGCATCTGCACTGGAAGTGCCTCTTCTGTTGAAGAAGAGACCGTACGGCAAGACTTGATCTTCCTGCCTTTTGATTTGGAGGTAGAGTGTACCTCGGTTGAGTCATCTCGGAGACGAGGTCGGGTAAACCCAGAGGACCTCTCCTAGAGATGTGGTGAGTGGGATGAGTCCACTCACATTGTCGCGGGTAGGTGGCAAGTTCACCATCTCCATTGTCGCCTTAGGGATGGGGATGACGCCATCTTGTGTGGTGGTCGGTGGCAAGGTGCCGAACTGAAGTGACACCACATTGGCTGATATCGTCTTCTCTTCATAGTCGACGGAGATTACATCGGCATTGATCATGCGCTGGATGTAATTCTTGAGGACGTAGCAGTCCTTGGTCGGGTGTCCGACAAACCGATGGTAGTGACAGTACCTCGGGTTGTCCACTTTCCCAACTTCATCGGCCGCTTCGGGTCCGGGAGCTTGATCTTGTCACCCTGCTTCAGTATTTCGAAGAGTTGCAGGGTGTCTTCGTTGAATGAATACACCTCCTTAGGTCTCGGTGCCAGTGGAGGCTTCTGAGTAGGCGCAGATGCCCTTCGAGGCATTAACAGTCAATGCCTGTTTCCCCTTTGCTTCTCGCCCGGAGTTGTTGGCGGCTGACCTTTTCCCCTTATCATCAAAGGCGGGGAAGCTGACACCCAGAAGACGTGCATTGGCCGCCTTTTTTTCTGCGTCTTCAGCTTCGATGATCAGGGAGCTCCAGTCGGAAGGAGGAGTAGAGTTGAGCCAGAGCTTCACTGTGGGCAGCATGTTCATGCTGCAAGAGAGAGAAGCATGTTCTGGCATGCCTGGAGGTAGCCTGAAGCAGGCTTGTCGGAAGCGTTCGATGAACACCCGAACCTTTCTTTCTCCTTCTAGCGTATCTCTATGAGAGATGCCATCGTCATGTCCTTTCCGCCATCGTAGAAGCGATCGAGGAAGAGGTGCGTCAAGTCGTCGAAGGACGATATAGAATTGTCGGGGAGGCAGTACCAGTCATACGCCACCCCTTTTAGGGCCCCAACAAAGATGCTGGTGAGGAGCGTGTCCTCCTTTGGAAGATGCCCCGTTTGTGACTGGAAATATGTTAGGTATCGACGCGGAGAGTCCTTCCCATCGTATGGTGTGAGTGTTTGTGGTTTATATTTTGGAGGATAAACCACCTTGTTCCACTCGAGGGGATAAGGCTGGGGAATGCCCATCTTCTGGCGCTCCTCTTGCCTGTTTTTGGACTCGAAGCGCTTCCGCAGGTCCTTGATCATTTCGACCACATCCTCCGTGGAGCTAGGAGTCGGGGAAGGTGGCACTATCTGAAGCGGAGCGTTTGAGGGTTCCGATGTTCGAGGTACTTCTGTGTCGGAGGGTGCCCGTTGAAGGGGTACACTCGACTCCCCATTAACTCCTGGGTCGGGACCGGTTGAAGGTGTTCTGGTCAAGGCCGACCGAATATCACAAATGCTTGAGTCAGTGCTTGCATAGAGGCAGAGAGGGTTTTGAGTCCTCCCTCTAATGAGTCTACGCTGAACAATGTCCTGCGGTGGTGCATCAGACTCGGCATCATCCCCAGCCATGTATACTGTCCTGACACGGCCAGGAGTGGATGGATTGGTTGAGGCTTCGCTCTCGGCCTCACTTTCATGTGGGGGAGTCACCTCTCCTGGTGTTTCACCTTGGCCCCCCTAGTCACGTTCTGGAGGTCATTCTCGACGGGCGTATCTGCCAGGGCCTGATTGTCCTCGACTCCATCTTGAAGGGCCTCTTCGTCTCTACCCCCAGCTGTGTCTGAGGGACATCTTCATTTCAAGGCGCTTCTGGGAGGCTGACTTCGCCTCGAGGATGAAGATCCGCCGCAGCTGCGCTTTGGACATCTTCGTCTTCGGAAGGAAGCTCAACAAGGGTCTGACTACCCCCAGCTTCCTCCAAGAACTTCTTCTTGCGACCGAGTGCCTTCGAACACCCGGAGGTCGAGACTGCTGCCTTGGTTTTCCTTGGCTGGCTTTTGGACGAGGAATTGCGGTCGTCTTCTGGAGAGATGAGGAGTTGGAGACCACATTGCATGAAGCAACTCTTGGCTCCTCTTCTGTTGACACTTTTCCCAAGGCGATCGGAGGGGTGTCGATGACTGCAGTCGCTGGAAGACTGACTGCCTTGGTGGTACTACCGTCTTGCCACAGTAGTTGATAGTGACCACCGCACAAGTATGCCCCGTGAGAGGCTCATCGTGCTTGTTGGTCGACTCTCCTGACCGGCGCTTGTGAGTGATCACATTACGCAGGTCGTTGGAGGAGAGTGCTACCCTCGCACCCCCTTCAGGTGCATGGCAAGGCCAAACGTCGGGGCGGACAGGTGAGTGCTGCGCCCCCTGATCTAATACCAAGCAGGCATCATGATCAGTAGTGGGGGAACAACAACATTTGAAGTGACTTGAACGACCTCAAACGCAAACCAGAGGAGGCGCAGGAGTTCAAGACCACTGAATTTGCCGCACCCGACTTGGTTATGCACGCAGTGGATGCGCCCAAGTAGATGAGGACTTTGAAGATCGACTCGTCTTTGGTACCGAAGCACCTGAGTCGACCTTGTACAGCTTGCCATCGGCAGTGCGCGTGATTGTGAGCACGTGCCTCTGGCCTGCTGCTGCATAGCACGCTTGTGGCGCATGGCCCGTGCCGCCTTGGATCTCTTTGTACTAGCCCGCTGGGGCGCATAGTACTCAGCATCCAAATTCTCCTCGCCGTTACAGCGAGTGAGTCTGTCAAAGACAGAGACTTTTTGTGGCATCAGAGGTGATGCGGGGCTTTGGCTGCCCCTGCTCCGTCGACGCATCTTCTCGCCTGAGAGGGAGATGGCTGGGGAATGTGGTCAGCTGCACGTTTCCCGAGAGATGTGCTGCATCAGCGGGCGCACCTTGGTTGCTGAGAACGTCAGCAGGAAGGGAGGGCTGGATTGGCACATCCCCTTCAGTGGTGGTGCCCGAGGCGTCGACCTTGCGCACCCAGACACGGCGGGTCTTCTTCGGCTTCGGCAGCCGCTTCGAAGGACTCGCGTTTCCTTCAGAAATGAACTCCTCATACGCCTGTTGATTGAGGCGCACGACCAGCGTATCGTGGGAGGAGCCCACCTTCACGTCGTCGGCCTGTGACACGACTTTCTCGGAAGAGGAGAAAGAAGTCCCCAGCAGAATCGCCAGCTTGTTTGCCATTAAAATCGTTTGATTGCAAATCTTAATACAAACAGAACAGTGTTAATATAGGACTTAGATGTAGTCCTAGGAGTACACTTTTGTTTAATCTGGGTCCTAAGTGCCAATGGAGTGAGTGGTAATGCGTTGACTCCGTTGACGGGCTGACGACGGTTATCGGTTCTCTGAAGGTGTAGATTGCTCTGGGTGCTGGAGCTGGCTGAGAGGAGGAAGACGTTGAGTGTCTGTATCTGTCTCTCTGATGATCTCTGTCTGGATTGTTCGTATGTATGTCTCTCTCTGTGTGTGTGGAGGGGATGATTCCTCTATTTATAGCTGGGCAGGTTGACTGCTCATGCACGCATATGTAGGATGCCGGTGTGGGACGCCACGGAGATTGCTGATGGAGGCGCATGGATGATGTGCCCTACTCGCGAGGTTGAATTCTTCATATTGCTGTTGTGAGCCGCACGTAGCAGAGGAGAAGATCTTTCTGTTGCTGAGATCTTGGATGAGTTGAGTAAAAGGACACGTATCGTCGACCCATGGCTCGGAGATCTCTGATTTGGTGGGGGATGATTTGGTGGGATGCGCCTTGGATTGGGCGCATGATGAGATTTTGGCTCGTGACCTTTAGGAGTCACGAGCCGTTCTGGGCGTCATGCTTTTGAGGCGCATGCGAGCGACTTTCCTTCTGTCTTTCAGGATCAGAGATCAGTCTGGGGCATGGCTTTTGAGCGCATGCAATGCTTCAACTGGAGACTCTTCTTTTATCTTTAGGGATCAGTGAAGGGTCTGAGGCGCATGGCTTTGAGGTGCATGCAGGTTTGGGCGCATGGCCGCGGAGGCACATGCGGGTGGTTGGGTGGCCACGTGGCAGTAGCCGTCGGGATAGAGTCATGATGATGCTGACGTTGTGGACGCTTCATTTTCTAAAAGCTGTCAGCCGTTCAGACTTGGGAAGGCGTGCTGCCAACTTGTCAGTTCAGCATTTAATGTTGGTGACATTCGATGGACAGCTGAGTGGGCGCGTCGGTTGACGTTCCACTAGGCGTATGGGGGCGCATCCCCTTTGATGCGCTCGGTACAGGGCACATCTGTTTGAGAGGTGTGATGCGCTGACCAGCCGGCGCATCCGACACGTCTTTGATGATGCGCTGTTTCGCTTCTCGAGTGCTTTTAATAGCCGCTTGGCTGAAGTCGAGGCGTCCGGTTCATCCATTTAATGTGAGTTCATTGCACAAAATTTGGAGAGCCATCCACTTGGCACGTAGGTTTGATCTGCCCGGCCTATAAATAGTGGCATGGATAGAAGGTTTGCTTCTCATTCCCTCACGTACCTCCAACATGAACTTGGTATTCGGTGTATTCTGTTGACGAAGTGCTCCCGAGGGTGAAGATGAGACGCCATGTTGTCATTGATGCTCTTGAAGGTGACTGTTACATCCAAAAGACGGAGTCGAGGGCTTCTGAGGCAGGCAGAAGGTGTCTGTTGCATCCAAAGATAGGGATGCTCGGGCCTCGTCTCCGTTGTTCCGAAGAGCCGTAGATCGGAATGGCGGTACTAGGCTCTCTTCCTTCAAAGTGGGTGCTGCCCACTCTGATTGTGTTGAAAGCTGCTCCTTTTACCGTGATTTCGATCACGATCTTCCTTGGTCTTTGGAGGCTCTTTCGAAGCCTCCCTGGCCACAGATTTGCGGTGCTCTTCTCTTCCTTGGTACCAGCCAGAGGGTTAAATGCTTTGTGTATCGAAAATTTATCAGGTAAGCCTGGCTGGAAGAGCGGTACACCCCTGCTCGGCCAGGTGAGCCTGGTTGGAAGAGCGCACATAACTGGGCTGCTGAAGGGATGCACATAACTGAGCTGGATGCACATAACTGAGCTGCTGAAGAGATGGCAGGATGCGCCTGGTTGGAGGCGCATGACATCTGCTGCGCCTAACTGGCAGCGCATGGTGACTGGCAGCGCATGATGCTGCTGCGCCTATCTGGAGGTGCATGGTGGCCGCTGGCTGTAGACTTAGGATCTTTCCTTTGTAGAAATTCTCTTTGTACAACCTTTTCTAGACATGTAATAGACTTTTATATAAATAAAAAAGTCCTTCTTCAAATGTCTATGGTTATTGACTTTGCTGTGAAGTGTTCTGTGCGAGTCTGGCGCATGTAGTGTCTGGCGCATGGTCTTTCTGGTTGTGAAATTCCATGCTTCTACATTATCCTCCGGCATCAAAAGGTAGAGCATGCCGCTGTCCTGCGCGATCGACCCCCACAGCACCGTGCGGGCGTAGTCGTACCGCACCACCCGGTAGCCCTGGTACGACACCGCGACCTCCTTGGCCCGGATCCCCTTCCTGAACCGCACCAGGCTGCCGTCTGCCCTCATCACAAGGACTCTGTCCCTTGCATGCTGCTCAACCGTACAAGGACACGGACACGGTAAGGAGTTGCCCATTTCTTACCAACCTCTCTGTTTGTTGCTCGACCAAGTACTCATGTCTCTCCTTATTATGATATAGGAACAGATGATGATTCAAGTATTGACATTTGTTGGATGGAGACGAACATTGTTGTGCATTCTCATTTGGCCCATTGTATAAATTCTCTATATGTTGTCCAAATTTTTGGAATTTTCATCATACAACAAAACAAAAATTTAACAAATTTAAGCTATTGAAGACTAAATTAAATATAGTTTTAATCATTTTGTATTAAACAAGAAAAGAGAAAGTTTAATCAGTATTCAAATCCTAAACTGGGGCACAGTCAAGTGTGGATCGATTCTTAGATTTCTTGTTAGAGCATCATTACGGAGGCCCATACCAATTTCTACATTCTAGATTTAGAATATAGGAACTCATTTTATAGAATAGTGAGACCCATACTATTTTTCTATTTCTAAATTTTCAGTCTAACCCAACCAGATGAACTATAAGTTGGACATGAGAATTTCTAGATTCAGAATGTAAAAATTATTTTGTAGAATAGTAAGTCCCAATTTGGAGTCCAATTCTATATTTACATTTTTTTTACATTAATTTTTTTGTGTTGTCACTGGTATGCCACTGAAAGTTTTTTTGTGTTGTCCTGGTAGATTATTTGCCTTGCCTTTATTGACATACTGAACTAGTGTTTCGTTTATGCAGAATTTTTCTTTGACTGGTTATGATGAGTCATTCCACATAATGAATCTGCAAGATCTACTATTCTCGACAAAATTCTTTGAGATCATCTTACAAGTTTCGAGTTTTGTTCATCGTTAATTCCTATTGTTGTTAGAGAACTAGTTTGTCTTGTACATGCATCTTTTTTCCCTTTGTGATTGATTATTGTTCTCATCACTTGTATTACTTGCAAAGAAACTATATATGTAGACTCAAATTTCTTCTTTTCATCAAGTGGATTTTTGTTCATGACTCTCCTATTTCTGCTAGATTTCAAATGGCATTTGATTCAATTGTATGAACTGTAGGATTGGACTGACTAGCTGCTTTATTGATTCTCTAATACCATTTACCAGACTAATTAACTTCTTACTTTTTGCCGATCATTCTTCAGTTCAAGTTCTAATATTATTTTGTATTTTCTCTCTTTGTAGTCAAGCAAAAGTTTCCATTAAGGATTATGAAGTGCAAAATTCGAAGCTTAGAGTTGCATCAAGAAATCTTTGGCAGGATGGTCCCCTGAATGAAACTTTAGTAATTGGTGTTTTTCTTTCCTCTACAGACTCTCTCTTCAAGTAGGTAATATTTTGGTAGTTCAAAATTACTTATCAGGGGAATTAGAATTAAGGAGAGGAGAGGAGAGGAGAGGAGAGGAAATAAAGGAAAAGGAAAAAGAAAAAGAAGAAGAAAAGAATTTTTTTTGCAATGATGATTTGGCTGCTCCTTCAGATGGCAAGGCAGCTCCATTGCAGCCATTTGTTGGAAGAAGGGATGATGAGAGTGGGGGTCCACCTCCAATTGTGAGTGAGTAATCATGGACTGAAGCTGAATCTGAGCCTCTTCTAGCTAATTTATGTACCTCTTGGAGCTATTTATGTTATCATTTTCTCTGCTTATGTTATCATTTTGTTACCTTTTTGAACAAAATAAAGCAGAAACAGGGAAGTGAGTGCTTGAATTTATGTTACTTCTCAAGATATTACTGATGTACTTTTCTCAGTGGTCTTATGTGTCATTTATACCTGGTTCTAACTTGATAACATCTAAATTGTGGATATAGGTGGGGTGAGGATTTGGAACACGAGACCTCCATTTAGTGGCATTTTAATATCATTCTATTTTTAGCAATTCTCCATTTGCGCCAAGTGCAGTCAGTCTAATAAGTGATGCTTTCTTATTATGCATTTTCGATTTTGATTTCTAATATATAAATTTCATGTTAACTTTCTTTAATTTATGGCTTGGTAAAATCCAGGTTGATTGTTAGGCTCACATTTCAGCGTTGATTACTAAAGTGCTAAGCTGACATTTTCGATTTTTTGCAAAAAGGGCACAACGTGACGCTGAGGTGCATGCAGGCGCTGGTGAGGGTTCAGGCGAGAGTAAGGGATCAGAGGATGAGGCTCTCCCACGACTGCGCCGACTGCAGCAGCACGAAAGTCGCTCAGCTGTGATACTACTTCTCTTTGGGACTCCCGATATCTTCAAGAGATGGCAGAGAGAAGATCCATGGTCAGAATCTACTTAAGTAAATATTTCTAATAATTTGGTTAGCAAAAGAGATATTTATTCCTATTTTTTGGGTACATTCTGTATTTGGATATTCAATGTAATGAAGATGTTGATATGTACTCTATTTTGATAAATGTAATAAAGATGGTGATATATAATGTTAAGTTTTTGGAATGTAATATATACTATACAATATAGAGCATTATAAATGTGCTAATTTGAATAGTATAAAGTGTTATAAATGTGCTGCATTGAGCCTATACATATTATCTATTCATGACGTTTTAAAATTGTTCTGAATTGTGCACTATATTAACTATTCATAACGCTTTTATAGAAACTATTCATGACGGTTATTTTATGACGCTTTTAAAAAACATTTATAACACCCGTTTTCATAACGGTTGCTGTGGAAAAAAAATGTCATGGTTCGTCATTAATGACGCTTTTTAGCCGTCATTAAAACGGTTTTTTGTTGTAGTGACATGCTGAAAGTTGGTATTCTAAAATACACAGTACACGTGACTTAATCATTGTTGCTCTATTGTCTATTGTTCTTTTTTGTCAAGTCTACCTTCTTATTGTCATCATGTCTTAGTGGTATATCAAAGTCTACCTTCATATTGTTATCATGTCTCAGAGGTACTTTCTTATCATACAATGTCAAAGTAACTGAAGATAATTATAGGCTATACTTATCTTCAGTTACTTTCCTTTTATCATTTCTTCATGCTTGTATACTATATTGTGTAATGTAGTGTTATGGTGATCTTGCTCCAATCCTGACTGGATAACTATTTTTCAGCTTTAGACGAAGAGATTTATCCCGAGGTCTATGGTGAGTATGTTGGCGACCCTGACGTTACTGGCGTACCCGATTCCAGCACTGATGCGAATTAACATATTTCTTTCTTATGGATTCATATTAGTTAGTAATTATAGTTATGGAGTTTAGTTGTCTATTTTATTTTCTGCTATCCAAGTTTGTTCCCGAGACATTTCTGAGTTATAGTAGATTATTTGATCATTATTATATTGAGATTATTGGATATGATATTTTTGGTTAATATTGATGGCTTAGTTGTGGATGATATATATATGCGTGTTGTGCTTATTGTGGATCATTGTTATCATAGACAACGTACTACCGCCGATGTTGCGGCATGGGCTGGACTTGGCTACGTACTCGTATCCCAAAAAACGGGAGCGTATCGTGACAAGAAGTAAGTTTAAGTGGGGTAGAAGTAATCTAAGTGGTATGCTTTCAGTGATATTGCTTATGTCTTTTACCCCACTTAAACTTACTTCTCCCCTTTTGACATGATCAAAGGGGAAGTAAGTTAAGGGGTAGAAGTAATCTACGTGGTATCCTTTCAGTGATATTGCTTATGCCTTTTGTATATTAGTGATACATGCATCTATTATGTATTTGCCATAATAAAAAGGGGGAGATTGTTGGCCCAATGATTGTATCATGTTTTTGAATATGGTTAATCTGTTAAGTTTAGCATTTCATTATCACTAATCTTCATACTATCACTATAGCATTTCTACTTATACTTATACCATTGGTGATATGTGCTTATTGTTTTACATACTAGTGATATGAGTTTTTATATATATTAAATTTAATTGATCTACCAAAATCAAAACTATGTTTTGATTATGGTTATTCAATTAAGTTTAATATTATGATATCCCTAATATTTATGCTATTACTATAGCTCTTATACTTAAACTTAGCATTGTCCTACTGTGCTTTATCTTATCATATTTGCTTCATGTATATTGCTTTGTTCGTCTAACATGTATATGGAGAAAAGCAATAAGCAAGAACAATGTGGACATATGCAATGAAGAAATCATGGTAGGCCAAAGACGATGGATCCCAGAAGATTTCTCTGAACCACCCAACGACATCTCCGGAGCCACACACTTGGGGGTTCCGCTGGCCGATCAGGGGACGGGGGTCGAGGGGGCAGCACCCCCCGTTGTGGGTTCGGGGGCGAAGCCCCCGAAAGGTATTCAGTTTCACAAACTGAGTATCTTTGAACAGTTTCCGCTAGAGAAAAAAAAGCCAACACCTATCAAAGGAAGAAGCCAAGCCATGTCATCATTTCAAGATTTTGAAGAAACCTGCACCTGTCTAAGTATATCTGGAGTCTATAATGAATCATAGGAATATTTGTAAACACAAGAAATGGATGGCTAAATCGAAAGCTAGGGTAGAAAATAACCCAGGATAATCTTCGGAATCTTGACGGATGATCCGGCGGATCTTCGCAGAAATTCGGCGGATGATCCGAATGGATGCACAGAATACCTTCTGTGATTGTTCGAATTATCCGACGGAAACCCGCATAATTTCGGTAGATTTTTTGTCCTATTACCGTTTGCATTCCAACGGTCTGATTTTGTCGAAGACTGATCCCAACGGCTATATTATAGCCGTTGGACGTGCAGGCGGATGATCCGGCGGACATCCGCGAAAATTCGG
>JANAVB010027160.1:0-18813 GCA_029216955.1 Iris pallida
GACTAGTATAGCTAGGAGAAATTCCAAATCTCATAACCAAAATATGTATATCCAAAGTCAGGTTATACTTTTGCTACGTCGACTAATATGGCTGTGATAAACTCAGGTTCCATAATCAAGTAGACGTTTTACCATCCTTGTTATTCCCGTAACATATGTTATCAGAAGATACCATAACTCAGGCCATAAAATTCATCTCGATAGGAAAATCAAAATCAATAATGATCCATCAAAAATCAAATTCAACAACAAGGAGTAAGGATGAACTGAACAAAGAAAGGATTTCAAATTAAAGTTCAAAATGAGATTCTCAAGGTCGTCCCCAGAATCTCTCAAGGAATTCTAAATGTGATTGAGTATCCTCTCATTCTAATACCTTACTTCCTACATTCTATCACAGGCTCGTAGTAGAACAACTAAGTCGTTGTGCTACCACATCGCACTAATGCGAATCTCGACCTGCATGGGCTACCACTAAAAATGTGTCACGACCCACCTGGTTTAGGGACACGAGTACGTGGGTACGTCCAGCCTACGCCACAGTATCGACGGTAGAACGATGTCCTAGCTCTCAACCATAACTAAACAATAAATATACTCTCCAAACGGAGGACAATCTAAGAAGGATACTACTCAATCACAAAATAAAAAGATGGATAACAACGATAAAATAGATGATATACAATACGATGCAATCCAGAAGAGAAATAAGTTTTGGTGTTAACATTACATCCCAAGGTAGAAGTACTATTTATATACATCTCATGAAAGATAACTGAAAACAAAGCTAGAGAACACACTAGCAATATACTCCAAGCTCTATTGGTGTCTCCACTAGACTAGCTGAGATCCTACAATTATCTGTAAAATTGTAACGTTAACCTGTCAGGACGGGAACGAGCACATATCTCTGAAAGTAGTTCCAAAGCATAGTAGGAAATATAGAACGAAGCAGTAGCATAAAATACATAAAATGCTGTAAAAAGGTGTAGATGAAGAACATGAAATACATGAAACTCCATAGAGAGAGAAGTACATGAACAGTAAAAATAGACAAATCTGAATAAATGAAAGTTATATAGAAAATAATAACTGTAAGTGAATATAAGTGATTTAGAGCGCAAAATGATTATGTAATCGTCACATGCCTAAGTTAACAGAGTTGTACATGACGAAACTACTTGGAATTAATCACATAACCACTTCTACTATCCCTACCCCAATCAATACACAAGGATCTGGTCAAGTTACGTTACGTACATAATAGTTAGTTATACATGAAGCACATGTGACTTGAGATTACATGAGAGCACATGAGTGCACATGAAGAGATTCGACTACAAGGAGTACATGATGCACATGATAAAGTACATGAACACGTGTAATACCCCAGCCCAAAATACCAGGACTAAGTACGTAGACAAGCCATATGTACATACGAAGTATATGAAACCCTCGTATGTATACATAAGCTGTGAAATGTAGAAAGCCTGAAACTAATCTCATCCACAACTAAATATATCAGAATCAACTTATAAATGTCATTTGTACAAAATGTTGGCGGAGACAAATCTACTACTAACTAAAGAGAGAAAAATATAGCAATGATGGAAGAGTCGAGCGAAGCGATAGACAATCCAAGAGCTAGCACCGCGAAGGTAGATTGTAAACTATGGCCTTGGCTAGAGCACCCGCAAAAATCATAAAACACACCTGGAGAAATCACCAGGTCCTCAGAGGGACGTAACAAGATACAGGAAGAACATGCCATTATAACTACAAATGTAAATACTATAAGACTATAACACAACTGGGTTCCTAACGTCTCTGTGATACACTTTGAGGACAACATTCTACGCAGGGGCTGTAGGATCAGTAGATAAATAAAGAGTGGCACTAAGTAGCGCTCGTCCGAGTCACTATCGGCCATGGGCAGTAAGTAACGGTCATCTGAGTCACTATCGATCCCGGGGCAGTAAGTAGCGCTCATCCGAGTCGCTATCGGCCCAAAATGTATGTAAAAGTAAATGTATTCCCTGCTAATAGCTGTCCTCTCCTATGGTACAATACATGCGTCGTAACCACGACGCACCAACACATGTCGCTTCCACAATACTATTTTATACCTAATAACTGTCAAGTCTTCTAACATGCATCTATTGACAGTTATTTCCAACGCATGCGTACGGGGATCAGCCAACACGCAAGTGACCTCTATATGTTACTCACAACTCACAACAACTCGTGTACAATCGTGACAAGTTAATAAGACACACTAAATTGACGGTAGTCCCTTAACTCTAGGTCCACATGCAAGAAGAAAAATATAACTAAAATAAAAGTGCAGAGAATATACAATAACTGAATAATAAGATGCAACTAAATAAAGCAGTAAATATGCAAGGTATCTTACCTGGTATGGTGCGATGTTACGACAAATATGACTGTCTGATAGCCATGTCGATGGGTAAAGGTCTAAAGTAGCAAGGAATTAGGAGTAGGAATTAGTCACGGTTAGTTACGACCAACTTGATAGTTAATGGAAACTCACGGAGAAATACTCAATACCTATCTTTGGAAAATATCTATAATATTTGAAATATATACTTTTAGAAGTACTAGAACTCATAAAAATTTATGTTAAAGTTTAGAAAAAACAAATTATGATTTTTATGTCAACAACTATAGTTAAAATGGATCGAGAATACTTAGAAATATTTTTGGTACTATTTCAAATTCTAGGAAATTAGTTATAATACTTGTAATGGTATTTTTTTTTCAGTCAAATAATTTTGGTAAATATATAAAAAACTAGAAGAATAATTTTTTTAGGCTAGACGCCATTTTCAAATCAAAGTTATATTTATGTATAAAATATAGTTGTAAGTAATATATTTATTAAGTTTTTAAAATCATATATCCTATAGATCCCCATAAAATTATACAGTAACCATGTATATACATTTAAGAATAATAGTATAAAAAATTTGTTTTAAATCCTACTATCATATATATATATATATATAATATATATATATATATATATATATATATATATATATATATATATATATATTAATATACTAACAAATATTATATAATATAACATATTATAATAATAATAATAATAATAATAATACTATGTTAACAACAGCTATACGGCTGCTTATTATCAACTCAAAAAATATAAAAAACAAAAAAAACAAACAGGAGCACACACCAATAACAAAGAACAAAAAGTAGGGGGAAGAGAGAACCAGAGGGGGAAGAAAGTGAGAACGGAGGAGTACTACTTGAAGTGGCCGCCGGCTATGGGGCGGTGCCCATCCGCGGGGCGGTGGAGGCACGTGGTGCCACGGAGGCACTAGGCTTGTGGTGGTCGGTGCATGCTGCCATTGGGGAGACGTCGGGTCATGCGGCAGATGTCTTGGAGTGGTCGGAGTCGGAGGTCGGTGGCGATCCGTGCGGAGTGCATGCTCATGGAGGCACGCGGAGATGTTGGTCGGGGAGTCGTTACTTGGTCGGAGGCTGAGTGGATCACCGGCATCCAAGGGCGGCGGTGCGGCGCACGAGGCTACCCTCAGGTGGGGACGAAAGGGGCGTCGGACATGTGCTGCCCGGAGGCTGCGGTGGACGGCGCTGGGTAGGATACGCCGGTGGCGACAGGTAAGGGGTGGTATTTTCCCTTTTTTAATTTTTTCTTATGGTGGAGGTGGTGATGATTTCTGGTGATGGTTTGCCGTGAGTTGACCAGAGTTTGGGCCAGGAGGAGTGGTGTCGATGAAGGGTGACGGGGTAGGTGGTTGGGGGCGGTGGTGATGACGGAGACGGTGGTGGTTATTAAAGGTGCTGGCGGTGGAGAAGGGTTTGGTCGTAGTTGGAGGACCGGGTTTGGGTGCCAGGATCGATGGTAGCAATGAAGAAGATGGGGGTGCTGCTGGTGGTTCTGCCTTGGTGGTAGAGGAAGAGTCGGGTGTTAGCAACCGCGGGTGGCAGCTTGGCGAGGCTGAGCTAGAGATAGGCTAGGGATAGGATTAGATTGTGTGGGGGTGTGTCCGACATGCGCAATATGATGTATATTAATATTGGAATAAGAACGGGTGGACAGCGGACACTGACAAGATGCACACACTTAGGTGGAAGAAATTGGGGTATGCAAAATTTATAGAGAATAAGGAACAAGGCCTCTCCTTATATAGGAGGTGAATTCTCCTAGTTGATAAGGATTAGAATTAATTAAAAGCCCAATAGATAAATATCATTTTTGACTCAAATCAATTTAAACTAATCCCTTTTAAATGAAATTTAAATTTAAATGAAAACTAAACTCAACCCAAACCAATATAGATAATTTCGCCATAACAATCTCATTCAAATTTGATCCCCATATTTATTTAAATTTAAAAAACATTATTTTCAAAATATTTTCCAATAATAAAATATTAATATTTAATAAATTTTAGAATTTAAAATGTATTCAGGAAATAGATTCATAAATCTCACATGCAAATATTCTTAATCATCGTTTTCTAAATTTGCTACTATTTTTAAAATAATTAATATTTTGGAAAAATCTTGACGCCAAAATTTTGACAACTTTAGGTGAGAAAGTATTTACAATGTATTATCTTGAAAACTATGTTTCTATATAATAAAAATATTTTTCTAAACATATTTACCTCGCACATATTCGCACTCGACGAGCAATACGAAAATGCAAATTTGCACGCAACGCACATTTATGAGAAATGCGAATTTGTATGCGACGTATAAATACGAACACTACAAGAAAAAAATTCTTTTTACAACATTCCATCTACAATACTTCCTGAAATATTGTAAATATGGGGGGTCTTCTACAACATTTATTGTAAAAGCGTTGTGAAATACATTTGCATACAACATTTTATACTCAAACGTTAAGGCTTCTACAATGGTCAATCACAAAAGTTGTGTATTACTGTCTTGAACAACGTTTTGTTAACATTGTAACACTTATTAATTTTGACAACGTTTATTTTATGTTGCCTAAGATTTTTTTGACAATGTATTTAAAACATCGTAAAAATATCATGTTTACAACGTTTATCAACTGTTGTAAATTTTTCATGTTTCACAATGTTTGTTCGATGTTGTAAAATTAATTTTATTTTACCATTTTATATAAACGTTGTGTATGTAATATCGTTTTACAATGTTTAAGAAATATTATAAAAGGGTTATATTCAGCAACTTTTATAAAATGTTGTAAAAGATGTGTATTTCACAATGTTTAGACAATGTTGTAAATTTATTTTTAAAATTGCTACGATGATATATTTGATGTTGGTCTTATTAGGTTGACACCTCACTTGATAGCAGCTTATGATTAAATGGATCTGTAACATCCTGAAACCCATCCCTTCCATGGCTTCAAAAGACAAGCCTAATGTTTCAGCTTCTTGCACCAATCCCTTCCACATCTTCTTGCTTATCATAATATTCGTTCTTTTAAAAATCATGACCCTACCACCTCTATTTTATTCTTTAATTGTCGCCTCAGTTTAAGTTATGTCAAATATTTAATTGGTGAATCATTAAAAAATATCTAACAACTATCTGAATTTTAAAGCCTAACAATTAAGATAAATAAGTACTCTTTATTTACATACTTTTACACCCTTGATGATTGTTCTTTTTTATTCAATTGTCTTTGCTGAATTTACTGGGAAAGAGATCACCAACATCGGTATCAGTTAGTATTGGTAGCGACGATATCAGATTAGGACTAGCCAAACCATATCAGTATCGACCGACACTATAAACTATACGGTAAAGGATTTCAAGTCTAAGGTGGAGGGAGATCCCTCTTGACCAGCCTAAGGGTTGTATCGATGTCTTTGATTGATATTCTCAACTTTTTTCTTAGCATAATAAGAAGTGAAGTAGCAGATTGCTCTCCTGAAAGCATGGGGACCAACCTGTTTATGAGGAGTTATATAGAGGAAGTAGTGTTGGGGTCCCTAAAACTTGCAGTAGATTGGTGAAACATTTTCAAATTAATCCATGTAAATATGTTTCATCCTTTTTAAGGATATGTCTGTTAAAGAACATTTAACTTGTAATCCTTTGTTTCTCTATGACCCTTACAAAGCTTTGGTCCTAAATCCTTTCAAATCGAATCCAAAATCTGAATTCGAATCCTAAATCGAATACATTATAGGAAACTCACCCATGAGAAAAAACTATATATCCCCTCCCAAGCCCAATGGGCTCCTTCCAAATCGTTGTTCTTCAACCCCAAATTTATTTCTTCCCGATTCCTACCCTCCTCCCCCAATTGTTTTTATCCAGCTTCTATCTGTCACGAAGATCCTCCTCTCCATACCCAGCTTTTTCATCTCGCTTCTCTCCCTCACGGAGATCCCCTCCATCCTGCCCAATGTTTTCATCGTGCGGGTTTTCTTTCGCGCGCCGATTTCATCCCCCCTCCAATACATAGAAGACGACCCGTCTATATTTCTCCCACTACATAAAAATTAACTTTTTGGGATAAAAATTAATTTTGCAACAAAAATAATCTTGCAAAAGTTAATTAAGTGCAACAAAATTTATATATTTGTTGCAAAATCTGGTTTTGCAATTTTTAATCAACAAAAAACTAAATCGTTCAAAATATTTGGTTGCAAAATATTTGGTGCATTCTTTTTCGCTCTTACAAATTGATGGTAAAATTATTTACAACAAAAAACTAATTTTACAACCAAATATATTCGTGATAGAAAATATTAAAATTTTGGCAATGAACGTCTAGCATTGCAATAAATTAATGTTTTTTTTGCCGACATAATTTTTTCGTTTGCCAAAAGAACCCCTAAAACCTGTTTACAGATAAACATTAGTATAGAGAAAATGTTTCCTTTTCACTAAAAGGCTGTGTTTGATTGGGCTTTTTTTTTCCATGGAAAATATTTCCATCACAAATTTTCCACCAATTGTACTGTTTGATTGCTTATATTTTCCACGGAATTATTTCCAAAAAACTATCATTTTTCATATTTTATTCTAAATTGTGGAAAATGAAACTTGCCCAACCCATAGAAAAATATTATTTTTCATAGAAAATAACTATTTTTCGTGAAAAATAATGACAATCAAACACCTAAATTTAGTTTTTCGTGGAACTTTTTCCTAGAAAAATAATTCCATGGAATTAATTTCTTTTCCATATATTTTCTACCTTGCAATCAAACACACTCAAAATTTCCATTTTTCCTCTCCCCCCATATTTTCCCCCTCAAAATTTCCCTTCACCATATCTAGAAAACTCCTCTCTCCCCCCTCCGCCATCCATCTACGAAAACTCCCTTACCCTCCACTTAGAGAAAGTTTTCGTAGAGAGCCTATAAACTGCTACGGCACTGCGAGGCTGACGGCGAGACGGGAGCCTAACGACGACGTGGCGTGGTTGACAGCGGCACAACAAGGTTGTACACGCTCTGGCAAGTTTTATGGCGGTGCATCGCGGTTGATGGTGGCTATTCTCAAAGCTCTCAAACTACCGGTCGATCGTCGTGAGCTGGGACGCCGTCGATGACTCCAGGGCTTGTGCTGCGACCACACGCTCAACACGGTTGCCACCAACAAGACCCGCAGCCCCTGCCTCATCCTCTTCGACGGAGCCACTACAATCGAGGGCGGCACCTCCAGAATAAGTAACTCTCCTATCTTCTTCTACTTCAGGAAAAAAAGGCGTGATTTTTATTAGTTGATTGGGGGTTTTAGGGCTAGCGGCAGTGACCAATTTGGTGCATTCTTACGATGTTGAGAGCAAGAAATGGTCGAGGTATGGCCTATATCTTCCCATTTTTGCCAAATTCTTCTGTATTGTTTTGTTGTGGTAATCTTAGTTAGGGGCGACACAATTGGAACCGGAGAGTGGAGTAAAAGCTAGCATCTTTCCTTCAGCAACATTTGTTGGATTCTGGTTAGTTTTTTTGGAATTTAGAGTTTGATCGAGATTACAAGAAGTATGTTATGCACGGGCACCAATATGACACAAGGCGTGACAGAATTTTGAAAAGTTGGTGCTTTTTATGAAAATTCTTGTTAGCAGTGTGATTGGAACAATAAAAAGAAGTCAAAGTACCATCTTACCATCATTAGAGTATGCTTTGTGGTTTAATCATGTAATTATCTTAAGATGAAATCACCATTGAATTCTAGTTAGCTTTGTGGAGTTTTAATTTACAATGGGTTTATGGTTTTTAATTCACGTTAGTTCATGAATGTTATTGTGAAATCGGAAAAAGTTTCCTTCTCAAAACTTTTTGGTAACTTATAATATTGGAAACCAGCCGAGTTCAATATAATGATATTTTCTCTTTTAGCCATTACGTATACAATCATCTTTTTATACGAAAGTGATTCCAATTTCAAGAGCGTGATATTTTACTTTATGGTTATGTGAGCATCTCCTTGATTGCTGGCTCATTGATTTTGAAGAGACGAGTTCTCAACATGCTTTGAGTTGGTATCAATGATAGTGCAGTAATGAAAAATCCTTTATGTTTCATGGACATAAATATGACACGCCATGTTACATACACTAGGACACGACATTGATTTTAACGTATCCTAGCGTTATTTAGATTGTATGTGTTGTGTTCGACATGACACTGGAAGAACATCCGTCTTTTTGGTTGTCAAATGTCAGGGATATATTAAAATGTCCGGCGTCCATCTTAGGTTTTTAACATAAAAAGTAACCAATGATTATAAAACTTATGAAATTCTAAGTAATTGTAAATGAATTTGTCTAGATAATAAACTTTTGACAACTATTTTATATATATCTATGAAGCACATGTACGGTTATAAGTATCGATATGGGTATGTACTAGTACGGGTATGGCTGTTCTCTAATAAGTTAACTCCCGAGCCGTAATGAAACAAATATCTATCATAAAGTTAATAAAAATAACTATATTGAGATATAAAAGGCAAGATTGTGTGGCATAAGACCATTTTTCTAGTTCACCTTATCCTCCACATACCTAAGTGTACCAGAAAGGTACCAGTGACATTGTATAAAATAGTACCAGTTCTTCACCCATATAAGGAAACTATTTTTTACATAAATATTTGGAAAAGACAATAACCTCTTAGATTTCCGAAAAGACAACAGCTCTGTGGAATCATATGTCGATTGAACATGATAAACGAGTACTTCCCACACCAGTCTCTCATTATCTAATAAGTTTAACTCCCAAACCAGACGATTAAGAACCAAATATCTAAAGAAAAGTTAAAGAAAATATCTATATGGAGGTAAAAAGGCAAAATGTCCTTAACCCACTTAATTACTAATTCCTACGTAAAACAATAACATGTTTAAAAACATCATGGATACCAGTACATCTAGGATAACTCTATAAAAGTTTTATTGATGGTATCACCCCTTTAATTGATACGTCAAGTGTGACCAACAACTACATTAGAAGCTCGATTTTGAAACTTGTCAGACATGTTAAAAAATGATAAGTACTTAATTCTAAATTATATGGTTGCACACCAAAGTATGCACCAAAAATGCACTTGTGACAGTCGTAACCAGTGCTAAAATGAGGATCTGTTGCATATTAACTGAAAGTTCTATCATGCAATCCCTAATGCAAATTGCCTTATTGCCTGCAAGCATAGAAGAGTGGCAAATAATATCTTGATTTTGATCAGTTCTAACATTTAACTGTTGCATTGAAAATTGAATTTTGTTTGGAATGATGTCAAAGAAATCTTATAGCTTACTTCTGTTCCATTCAGCTCATACAACAACAATGAAAGCCTTAATTTATCCTAAAATTTTGGGCCAGATGTTTGAATCATTTACTTCCATTCAGATTTGTTAAGGGCCATGCCCTCCATAACATAAAGAAACTATATCCTCTTTGAAACTATCCTTGTTCGTTTAGACCTACTCTAGTCCTAGTGGCACCTTTAACTAGTATCTTATCATTCCTTACCGGAGCATCTATTTATTTGCGTAGCACATGTCCAAACCATCTTAAGATGATTTTTTTCTCATCTTGTTCTCAATTCACACCACCTCCAACTTACCATGAATACACTCGTTTTTATCCTATATTTTTATGTTTGCCACTCATCCTAGCATTATCATTTTGCCGCTAATTTTCTAAACATGTTTTGAATTGCCCAACACTCCGGCCATAAAGCTGGCTCCCATCTAATCCAAATACAAACTTATGAGTAGGAGCAGGTAATACATTTATGGACATACCCATGGCATTTTTTTAAGTGTTCGTATTTTTTTGCTGAAAATGATTTTTATGTGTTATTGTTTTTTAGAAACAAAGACCTACAAAACTGGCTTCACAGCCATCACGGTTACTACCAGCGAGCTCGATTGTGAATGATGATCTGATGCCAGCACACGTGGCCCAAAGCAAAGCATTGCAGTTAAAAAAAATGTTTTGCATGTGAAATAGAAACCACCAAAGAAAAATAGAGCACGAAAAGGTTGGAAGAAGGGTGGAAAGCCTGGAGCCCGAGACAAAAAATATCACAACGAAATAATGATTGGTACTCCGATGCTGATTTCTATGATGAAAATTGTGTTTATAAGAATAGATTGATTCCCGCATAAGATAGCTGATCAAGCTTTCCAGTTCTATTTAATTGAGTTCTAAATCTGATATATATGGTAGCTAAACATCTTTTAGAATGATTTTGATTAAAAATATGTTCTTGGAATGTGATATATGAGCTCTGTTATGCTTTTGTTGGCATGTACTTAAGACGATTGGTTAGTTACAAAATAAGTCTTTTGATTATTGCGTTTGTCAGGTCCAATGGATTCAATTTGGTAATATTTGAGCCATGGTATGTTCTTCTTGATGATTATTTATGGAGCAATGTTTTGACGTCAGTACATTGTTTATTTTGTTATTAGGAAGAGTTGGCTTGTAATGCTGACAGCAGCCCAACTACCCTTGAAGCAACGAGTAAGAACACATCTATTTTTTCAATCGCAAGAACACTTGCCATCTTCTCTTGGGGATTTGGTTTGCTTGTTATGTTGCTGCATTTAATATCATGCTTAATCACCTATATCTCATCAACCTCCTTTGTTGGTTTGGCTGCTAAATGTTGTTAATATATTCTCAAGTTTTTTTTAAGAAAGCGATTTACTAGTCCAATAGAGTTTTTATGAGTTTGGTTAGCATTGATTTTCTATTACATGGCATTAAATTCAATTGACGTTGCCCTTTGCGCTAGCAGCCAACAGATGGACATGTGTTTCTCTAACTGTTCATGTGTCCAAACAAAATCCACTGATTCTAGCTTTCCCTACATACTAATTGATATCCCTTCTGGAAATCACAACTAAGACAATATATTTATTCTAGAACAGTGGTATTCATCCAGCTTTCCACTGGCTAAAGAGCAACTAGACAAATGTACAAGGAGGTAGGTGCATCAATATTATGATATTTGCATTTTTTTTATTTGTGAAAGTACCCTTTATTATGGATTCCATTGTGGTTTTGTCGACATTAATTAGAGTTATTATTAGGTCTCAGATTACTTTTTCCCCACAGTAGTCTTCTATATGCTTACATTGTGTAATCCTTGATTGAACTTCTAAATATTCTTATATGTATCATGTACCATGATATAACAACATATGTTTAGTCCTTTTGGTGTACAATAACATAAAAAAAAACTAGTTTTTAACAAAGTTTCCAACTTATAGGTTGTGAAATTACTGGCATATATTAGTGATAAGATCTCTTTGTGGAGTTTTACAGAATTATTTCTTTTTCTTCTTTGTTTGGTTGATGATGTTTACGTTAATTACAAGTACCTTACCTACCTTCTATGATCAATTAATATGCAGGAAAAAAACTTGCTCGAAGGCTGCTCTTTGACAAAAGTGCTAATGATGATCATGAAAGGAGCATATTAACAAAGTTGAAGCAGGAGTGTGGTGGGCACTTCACCTCAAAGATGGAGGGCGTGGTTTGTTGCTATAAGTCATATGTGATTTAGGCTTTTAAGTTTTTTTCCACTTATTTCTTTTTCTTTTCAGGTCACTGATGTAACACTTGAGAGGGAGAATCAATCTGGATTTGAGGAGTATCTAAACAACCATGCTCAGGAAATCCTGGAATCGACCTGATAGTTACAATCCTCTCTACTGGATTCTGTTCAAGCTACAAATCATTTAATCTCAACCTTCCAGATGAGAATCGAGTTGGTACAACGTTTATTATCGATTTTTTTTACATTGGTGTCTCATTATGTTCTCCGTATTTTGGGTTGTCGTACCATCTTGTTAGGATGTCAAGCATGTCTATATTGTTTTTACATAAAATATGGTTTTGTAAAGGGTTTTAAGCATGAATCACTGCATTAGGAAGTCAAGCATGCCTATATTTTTTCAGAACATTGTAATTTAATAGATATTAATCTAGTACATCTATGAACCTAGGTAAAATGCGTTGAGGTCTTCAGAGAGTTTTATCAAACAAAAACTAAGCATAAGAAGCTTACATGGATTTATTCTTTGGGTACCTGTAACATTAACGACAAATTTGATGCCAAAGTTATAGAGTTGATTGTGACAGCTTATCAGGTATTATTCAAGCTCTTCATGTTGTTTTTGGTATCCCTGGACTGTATTGTTATTCAACTGTATTTGTTATTCATTGGACTATATTTGTTATCCAAATGATTTAGGGCTTTTCCAATTTGTTCATCGAGTGTAAAAAAATTATATAAGTTGTATAGGTCAAAGGTGTAAATGTCAAAATCCACTATTTGGTGTATGGATGGTTTCAGATGATATTACTGTGGGCGGCAAATGTTTAGAATGACTACATATGTTTGACATTTCAGATGATACTGCTATAGGTAAAGCTGGTGACAAGGTGTTACTAGTATGGATTACCACGTGTATCATCTGAATCATCATGATACACCTTTGACTTATGTCACCAACACCCACGGTTTAGAAATATTACTATTGGAGTAGGAGATACAATTCATATTTCTTCTTTAGATAACAATTGAGTTTTGATTCATGTAAAAATTATTATCTGCTACTTTTAGTGGGAGCTAAGGTGTTTGTTAGGTGTTAAACATTTTGTAGAATTCTATGATGCACATAGATAAAGTACACAAATTTGGCATTGTTCATTGACTAGTTAAACATTCTGCACAGGTTTTAGGATACTCAGTAAATGAAGATGCTAAGAAATTCATACCAGTCCCTCTCTCTCCACCCACACACCAATACATCGACTTTTGTGTGCCGACTATACTAGAATTTACTCACAAGGACACTTGTGCTGACATCTACTATTGCATGTCTGGAGAGAAGATGGAAAAGGATTGGAAATACAAAAGTCACACAAATATATCCATTTATTTCACATATTATTTGTGATAATACCTCTTTGAACTATTCTCTCCAATAGATTTCAGTATTGCAGAGATATTACCTCCATCCAGTACTCATGCCAAGTTCAAAGATTGGGAAGAGTTCTAATTGGGCTACTTTCAGATGAGTGATCTTCTGAAAAGCCCTAGTTAACAATATTTGCAATTATTTGACTCTAGCTTCATTATCTTTCTTTATACTCTTTTGTTAACAATATGTTGTCTCATTTAGGTTCACTGTCAATCCCTATGTTTGCAGGAAATGTGGTCTGTTAGGTTATTACAATCACAAGTTCAAGACCGCATTTTGTTCAATGTGTAAGAATGGGGTGAACATATGGAATATGAAACTTCCATATGCTTGCAAACTTCTATTTCAGGTAGCAAGGCAGTGCACAACTTTAACCTCTGTGCACTTATATTTTACCAAGCAAGTTTACATAATTTTTCTTAGGACTTCCTTTTTCCAATATTACTCTTGGCTCTATATCCTTTTGTTCATTACTACTATGTTTTGCAATCATTTAATTGCCTATGTAAAACATATGATTATCTTTTTTTTTGCCTTTAGGAACTGCAATCAATGAATGTTGTTCCACGTTTAAAACTAACTGAAGCATGATGGGCATGGTAGTCGACTTAATACGACTTCCGAGTCAAGGTGGAGTTGGCATGGGTTTCAATTTTCCAAAGCTCTGAGGATGTTTCGCAATAGCATTTGAAAAAGGCAAATGATTGTATCAAAAATGTCAATTTAGGAATATTTCTTGATCCCTATCAGACTCTACTTGTATCACCGATAAAATCAAAATCAAACTACAATTAGAAGGTTGACTTTATATCTGTAAGGGTGTTGACTAAATTGGTTGTTTTAACTACAAGTTAATTAAGAATTCCCTATTATTTGTCATTTGTGGAGTTTTACACGTATATAGATGTAGAGAACATTTTTTTAGCCTTCTAAATGTTACTTTTGTAATCTGTATTGTGTTCAAGTTACTGTTATTTTGTTCCTTTTGCTTATTATTTGGTTCAACCTTAACTTTTGTATTGTCTGAACTGATTGTTTATGAGTCGAGTGAAAATTAGATGTATTTGTATTTGTATTATAATTACAGTCAATATATTTTTATTTTTAAATTGTATTTTTTTTAAATGGAAATATAATCAACAACGTTTCAAAACTGTTGTACGATAACATTACTAGACATTGTAAAATTTATTTACAATACTTTTAAATCATTGTTGATATTATTATTACACCATACAAATATATATTACAACGTTTGACAAATGATTGAATAAAATGTACAACATTTGTTAAAAGTTGTATAAACTCTTTTATAATGTTTCTACACTATTATAGAAAATTTATGTACAATGTTTGCTGAACATGGTAGATATTATTTTTACCACAGTTGCAGACCGTTGTTGAAATTATATTTTCAACACTTGTAATACATTTTAAAAAGTATTTTTACAATACTTGCCAAATGTCGTAGAAAGATTTTTGTCAGATTTTATAAATTTCAACAATGTTTGTAAATTGTTGTGGGAAGAACTTTGCAACGTTTTTACAACGTTCAAACAAACATTGTGGTAGACAACCCCTTTTACAACCTTGGATATAACAACCTTCTATTAAACGTTGTAGAAGACCTTTTACAATATTTTTGCAACGTTGTAAAAGGGGTATTTTCTTAAAGTGGAAGTACAAATTAATACCAAATTTTTTAAAAAAAAACGTAGTAGAATTTTAGGGGATTTACATCCTACCCAACTTACAAGAATTTCGTCCTCGAAATTTAGGAATAGGTAGGGTATAAGAGTTTAATCGATAAGAAAGTATGAACAATCATCGGGTGAGGCAAGAAAATGACGTTCTACACAAACATGCCTTAGAAAAAGTGATTTCGATATCTACAAAAATAACTCAATGATATGGAATTGAATGAAGGTCGCTAGTTAAGGTGATAAAATCATGATGACACGAATTAGAGAATAGTAAGGAATTGAGTAATCAAAGAGAATAATTTAGACATTTGGGAAATGTGGTCCCCTGAGGAATGTTAATCATCTGCGTTGAGGTACAATTAAGGGAACAATTTGAAAACATTTATAATCGATTAGATGGTCATAATAATAGGCCGATGGCCGAAGGAATGGAGAGTAAATCGAGGCAAGGTCGTAGTCTCATGGTTGGTCAGTGGCTAACTATCTTGGAAATAGATAGTATAACTAAGGGGATATCAAGTACAAGTGTTTGTCTTTCTAAATAGGCGAAAGAAAAAAATAATAAAGAGCTCGAAGAAGATATTTCGAATATGAATAAGTGGTTCAAAGGCGATTGAAAATTTTCAAAAATTGCCAAGGCAGTCGCGGATGTGATTCTAGAGACCAAGTTTAACTTTTCTCTATCCACGTAGAACAATATGTGAAAAGCAAACCAAAGTGTACCTGGTTGATCAGACCATCATGCACTGGTTCTGATTAGACAATATGTTAGTAGGTGCGCACCCAATAAAACCTATCATGATCAAGCTTGATAAAAAATAAGCTTGTAAAACTTAGGCTAAATTAGCAGCATAAGATAGTCAAAATATAAGTAGGGTGGTAATGATGAAGGAAATTAAATAGACCAAAATCATTTAAAATCTAAGTCTTTCCCGAAATTTGGGCCCATACAGTCGTCCTAGTGTTTCCTTATCTATAGCTTGGTTGGCTAGATAAGTCAGGGTCTTTTGTATTCTATAATCTAAGTAAACTTATCACTATGGTCACAAGGACAAAGGGTTTGTTAGGTCATAAGGTAATCTACCCAACTTACAAGAGTTAAACTAGTAGTGTGATGGGACAATGGTCAAGCAATCAAGATAAAGCACAAAGTTAAGCATTTAAGGAATTAAGTAGAACACAATCACATATCAGGTCGAAAGAATTGAGTCAAGGTTGGATCTCTAATTGAAGTCAGGAAGTATTTTGGTGTCATGGTAAAGATTATAGTTTAGCCATTTTGACCAGAAAGTCGTATCATGAAATAGTGTACAAGGAGACGTGTTTTAGTAGGACATAATATACCTACATGAAGGTGGGCTTGTCTAGGTCTTGCATATGAAATTTGTTGGAAGGTAACAGCTAGTATTACACTCCGAATGCCAAAGACACGTTAAGGGACGCCAAAAGATCTAAAATAGAAAGTGGGAGTGCTTGAGGTGCAAAAATTTAAGTTAAAGCACGAAAAAGATAATAAGGGAATCTTGTAGATCAACTAAAAGAAGTTAAAGACACAGTTTCTAGAGAGAAAATAGTCTCTTAGATGGATACGATCAAAGAACGATCAAACCATTTTTCAATTTGCAAATGGTTAGAAGGTCACGAGGGAAGGTCGAGTGAGTCAAGATTGAGATATAGTCACATGGTTTGATTGATGACTAACTACTCTTGAGTATATACTACTATCATGGTCGTGAGTGATATGTCATTTAATATGGCATACTTCTGTCTATCTTGGTTTCCTATCAATATAGATTCTAATTTTATGAATTTGAGTTCCTCAGAAGTTTTCTCAATACAGCTCTCAAGATAATCTACCAAAAACGTCAAACATGATCATAACTTTTAAAATTTAAATTCCTTTAATCATATCGAATGCATCACAACTAAACTTTCATAACAACCATCACTTTAAAATTTCTAATTCTCAAATATACCTCGAGATAAACGCTTAGCCTATTACACTCAATCCAAAACTTAAGCTCAAGATTTTTAAATAATTTCATTAATCATAAATCATGCGACTCAAATTTTTATTTTTCTACCACAATTTTTGATTTCCAATATCGAAACCTTAAACTCAAAACCTAAATAAATTTATAAATCATAAATCATAGGGCACAATTTGAAATTTAAATTTTTCCCTCAAAGTCGGTTTCATATCTTCCAAAATTTTAAACCAAATTTTTACTATCATCTCTTCAAACTCAAAATCTAATAAACTTATAAATCGTACATTATACGACTCAGCTCAAAACCTTAAGCTCTCTTTTTTCCTCAATTAAACTTCCACCTTCTCTTGTCATCTATGAAATCATAACTTATGATTTAAAACTCTTTAATAAATCTTGAGATAAACTTTAGCATATTATAATCCAAACTTAAATTTAACCGTAAATCATGCATCACAATTTAAAAGTTTAAGATATTTCTCAATTGATTTCATATCCCAATAAATCATAACTATTTAACAATCTCATAAGTCAAAATTTGTTTTCTCAATCCTTTATATAACTACCAATCCTTTAGTAGTATCAAAATGAAATTTATCTCCATCTCTACTACCCAACTTAGAATTAACTAATCCTTAAGTTTACTAATGCCTTTATGACTCAATTAAGGCCTCAAGGAATACTAACTATCAACGTAATCCATGTGTTTGACCTATGAGTATATACTAGTGTAGTCATCTTCCTAGCTGTCACTAAGCACGAAAATAAAAATTTACTGTAGAAGGAGTTTCAAGCAGGATGCAAATCAAAGATGGTAACGAGAGTTCAAAACTTGAAGCAAGAAGGAGGTCAAGCTATGGATGAGATCCTAAACTCTAATCCTATGTGCAGGTTCACATCGGTACAGTCACGTAACCGAAGTGATAACTGACCTGCATGGGCCACCATAAAAACATGTAACGCCCTAGTCCCAAAATACAAGGACTAAGTACGTAGACATACCAGTTGTATACATACGAAGTATATGAAACCCTCGTATGTATACATAAGTTGTGAAATGTAGAAAGCCATGAAACTAATCTAATCCATAACTAAATATATCATAGAATCAACTTATAAATGTCATTTGTACAAAATATTGGGCAGAGACAAATCTACTACCAACTAAAGAGAGAGAAATACATAGCAATGATGGAAGAGTCGAGCGAAGCGATAGACAATCCAAGAGCTAGCATCGTGAAGGTAGATTGTAAACTATGGCCTTGGCTAGAGCACCTGCAAAAATCATAAAACATACTGAAGTAATCACGAGGTCCTCAAAGGGGCGTAACAAGATACAGGAAGAACATGCCATTATAACTATAAATGTAAATACTATAAGACTACAACACAACTGGGTTCCTAACCGTCTATGTGATATGCACTTTGAGGACAACATTCTATACAGGGCTGTAGGATTAGCAGAGTAAATAAAGAGTGCAGTAAATAGCGCTCATCCGAGTCACTATCGGCCATGGACAATAAGTAGCGCTCATCTGAGTCTCTATCGGCCTCGGGACAGTAAGTAGCGCTCATCCGAGTCACTATCGACCCAAAATGTATGTAAAAGTAAATATAGCCCCTATGCTAATAGCTGTCCTCTCCCCCA
>JANAVB010027161.1:0-22392 GCA_029216955.1 Iris pallida
CTATATCCATAGACCTGCTGGAGACATGACATTACCGTGCATAACTTTTTGGACTCTCTTAAGAAGCTCCACAACATATGGTGCTAGAAAACCAAACGTGTCAAATGCGAACGGGATGAAAACGTGTTGATTGTCGGTGCACGCTAGACCTGTCAAGTGGGCCGGGCCGGACCGGCCCGGCACGAAAATTGGGTGGCCCGGGCCGGCCCGGGCCCGGGCCTCTTGGGCCCATGAATTGTAGTGGGCCGGGCCGGGCCGGGCCAAGGGTTGAAAATCTCGCGCCCAGCCCGCACGTGACCCATGGCACAATGGGCTTCGGGTCGGGCCGGGCCGGGCTGGGCCGTGCCGGGCTTGATTGGCACGTGAAATTTGGACATTCAATTTTGTTTTTCTTCTCAAATTTTTTCATATTAATTACAATTATTTTTTAAACACAAAAGATTGAACATCCAACGTGTTTCATATATTCTTTTCAACACTCACATATATTTACGTAGATTAACATACCATAATAACATGATTAAGTTTTCTAAATATTAATAACAACCATTTTTTGATATAGAAACTACTTAGATTCTTATTTATTTGGGTGGGCCGTGCCGGGCCGGACTTCGGGCCGTGCCGTACCGTGCTTGGGCTTCGGGCCGGGCCTATGTTATGGGCCGATATATGTGGCCCGGCACGACCCAATATATGGGCCCGGCCCGGCCCAGGCCCATGATTAATCGGGCCGGGCCGGCACATGTGCCAAATTTTCGGGCCGGGCTCGTGCCGGGCTGGGCCGGCCCGGCCCAATTGACAGGTCTAGTGCACGCTTTCTCGTGTTTGGACACTTTGGCTGAGGCCGCTTTGAGAGCAGCTTGTCCCACAGTAAAGCTCTGCTCCCCAAGCCCTGGTGGAAAAATTCCTATTAGGTCCACACAAAAAATAAATTATCGTCTTGGAAATAATTTCTATTCATATATACACAAAGACTTTGGATGGCTACCACATTTTTAACTATCTATCAATTTCGCAAATATGGCACCTGACAGATGGTAGTCATCTAAAATTAAAATACATATGTTAATAAAAACGGTTTTTGAAAAATGGATTGAAAAAATATATATGTTACACAGATGTCTATTGGATTTTTTTTATATGCAGGCATCTGAGTATATATATTAGTTTTGCTTCCCACTAACATAAAAAGGAAGATGCATATGGTTCAAAACCTATAATCACAATGAGCACTCAAATGAATATTATAACAGAACATGTGCTCTTTTGCATAATGTATGATAATAAATATAAATACAATTCTATATAACTAATTATTTTATCTTATCTCTTCATTTATATTCTTTATAATCCCAAAAAATTGGGGAGTGCCATTTGGTTACATGAGCTTAAATTGTAATCCAAAATATAGGTTTATCTACGTGCAAACGCACTGGCTACCTTGCCATCACCTTCATATAATCTACCTGCAAGCGCACTGGCTACCTTGTTAACACCTTCTCATGCTCATAGCTAGTTTGATTAGAAATTTAGCACCAATAAAGAGGATTGTCGTTAGATCGACAGTCGATTATAAAGTTGTCAAAGTTTTTATAAAACTTTTTTATGCTCCATAGTCGACATAAAGTTGTTGGAATTATTCAATAATTATGGGGCCACACTTGTAAAATTAATTGTGTTTGGGCTATCTAAATAATTAAGCCAAATTAAAGTGGTCTATTTGGAAAATTGGCTTAAGGGTATAATTGTCATGGAATTAATGTGTAGATACCGGAGATAATTCTAATTTGATGAGGGGCCAAATTAGAAATATCACAACACACATATCTATATATATGTGTATTTATTAGGGTTATGGTCCCAACTCATACGGCCACCAAGAGAGAGTTTTCTCTATTCTCTTCTGTATTCCCATCAACAAAGAGAGGAACAAAGATTTCATCTTTGTTATTAAGGGCCGTAGCGGGTTGGAAGATCAAATTCCATAAAGAGATGTGTGCTTCAAGATCCGTCAAGCAAAGACAATGGATTCAGGTACGCTTCCGCAATTTAATTTATATTTATGTTCTTCATCTCATGAATCGACATGGTATACAATAAATTTCCAAACAAGTGGTATCAGAGCCTCCTTGTTTGATTTATGAGATTGAAGGTTTAGATTTAATTTTTGTTGTTGTTTAGGAACCCTAGATCGTAATATCTAATTTAATTTAGGGTTTTGATTGTTCGATCAAATTTTTTATGATCCAGAAGTTCTTTTAGTTGGTTGGATCGATGATAGTATTTTATTTGATTGAAGTAGAACAAGAAAGATGAGAACTTTTATTGAGATAGAACCAATCATTATATATTGCTTCTTTATTATTTAAAGCTATATATTATTTGGGGTTAAGGATCATGGGCAATATTCTGATATTGCTAGACTGGGTCGAATCCTTCTTGAACGTGCCTATGTAATAAGCAATGGGTAATTTCTTTAGCAATGGATTTAACTTCATTGCATTTGGTTTATAAGCAAATTCTGGAAAACAAATTTGAACGTGCCTATGTTCAAGTAATATGCTCTCTGTTGTTGTTGTTGTTGTTGTTTTTTTTTTTTTTTACCTAAAAGCAGATTAAATATTTTTATTTCAGTTTGCCATTTTTTTTAAAGTTGGTAATTTTGGTAGCAAAAGGAATATTAATTTTGCAAAGTAGATGATTCGTTGTTGGAAACATATTCAGGATGCTACTTTTGGCTAGGAATGACAAATGTTGTTCCTGTTGAAGATATATAAATGGTGTTGGAGTTATTCACATGTTATACGTACTTGAAGTTTAAGGATTAAAGTCTCTTTAATCAATATGTTATTGCTTCTATATAGCTGCATGATGCTCCATTATCCATAATGTACTCTCTTATTTGGATTTATTTGGTCTGTTTGCTTTATGTTCTCCTCTGGATGCATATCTTCAGTAGATTATTTTATTTGAAGTAACCTTTTTTTTGGGTTATTTGATATAATCTGTTAATGCATATATTTGACCTTCTATATATTATTCTATTTAAAGTAATCCTTATGCATTATTTGATATTATCTTTGGATGCATATCCTCGTAGATTATTTTATGAATTTTGTTATAGTGATAATATCCAATTTTGCCAAATTGAAATTCATGATTATGCTTTTGATTACTTTATTTGAGTAATAATCTTATGAATATGCATGTATATAAAGTTTTGGACATGATTCAGTTTTGTAAAATTTAGTCAACATTCAATTTTTTTGGTGCCTTTTATGACTAGCAATAGTTGTCCAATATTCTAAGTAGACTCATTGAAACAAGATGTCGCCAAAGTGACCTCTCTTGCGTAGATAGTCTATGAGGGATGTTGGATGTTTGTGTGTGTAGATTCATGCGAGCATTAACCGGCCCAAAGGAAGGTTAATACTTGGCCGAATTGCACACATACTTGTGGTGATAAATGTGTGACAATTATACGGTTTACATGTGAATAATAACCCGATCCAAAGATAGGCTTATTATTTGACATGACTTATTGTCAACATTTGATCATTACACCAAGAGTACCACTTGCAGTTAATATCACTGTCCAAAGACTTGATATTAATGATGTACTAGGTATCTTGAGATGGAGTTCACCATTATTTGAATTTGTTTGACTATATTTTACATTTTGGTTATTAATTAGAGCATATTTGTTTATTTATTTTTTTGTTCTCTTTTCAGCTAGTGTTGCTACAATATCTGCTAATCTGAACTCAATTCCAATGCTTAACGGGACAAACTTCAAGGACTGGAAAGAGAACATATATATTGTTCTCGGCTGCATGGATCTAGACCTTGCACTTAGGATTGAGCGTCCCACTACTCCTAAGGATGACAGTTCATCTGGTGACAGAGCTAACTTCGAGAAGTGGGAACGCTCAAACCGCATGAGTCTAATGATCATAAAGCGCGGTATTCCAGAGGCATTCAGGGGTGCAGTATCTGATGAGGTTACTAATGCTAAACAATTTCTTGCTAAAATCGAGAAGCGATTTGCAAAGAATGATAAGGCGGAAACAAGCACACTTTTGTTGCGCTTGATTACCATGAAGTATAAATGCAAAGGTAACATAAGGGAGTTCATCATGGAGATGTCTCATATTGCTTCAAAACTTAAGGCACTTAAGCTCGACTTGTCGGATGACTTGCTCGTTTATTTGGTATTGCTCTCACTTCCTACACAGTACAATCAGTTCAAGGTCAGTTACAACTGTCAAAAGGAAAAATGGACTCTAAATGAGCTCATTTCGTACTGTGTACAAGAAGAAGAGAGATTGAAGCAAGATAAAACTGAAAGTGCTAATTTGGCTACCACCCCTAAAGACAAGTATAAGGGCACTAAGCGAAAGAATACAGAAGCTACTAAGGGTCCAGTGCAAAAGAAACAACAAACTGAGGCCAATGGTTGTTTCTTTTGTGGCAAGCCGGAACACGTAAAGAAGGAATGTACAAAGTACCACGCATGGCGTGTAAAGAAAGGTACAATTCTTAATTTGGTATGATTTAGCTTCAGTATTAATAAACACATGGTGATTAGATTTTGGTACAACTACTCACATCAGTGTTTCTATGCAGGGTTGCCAGATCTACCGAAAGCCAATTGATGGTGAAAGACACATCTATGTGGGAGACGGCAAGTCGGTAGAAGTGGATGCAATAGGACAAATTTTGGATATTAGTTATTATTGGATTTGATAGACAATTTTATCTAAAACTTTTATTGTACCGTCTTTTAGACGAAATTTAGTTTCAGTTTTCTTGTTTGACAATCTTATTTATCATTGTTCATTTGGGATCAATAAAGTTTGATCTATCTTTAAATTTAAAATAATGTTGGTATTATTTTTATTTTTAAATGTTCGTGACATGCTATTATAACTTGAAACTATTGCGTCCTATAAAGAAATCTTGCATATGGAACCACGTGGTACTAAACACAAAATAAAGAATTTTTTTTAGACGAGAAGTGTAATATTTTTTGAGGATGTTGAGTTTGGGAAAGAAATAAAGTCAATGACATTGTCTTTGAGGAGGAATCGATTGCGATTCCTACTATCACTTTTGACGATGTGCAAGATTCTGTACCTGTCATTGATCAAGAAGTGAATTCAGAGCCTCAATAAGACAATGTCGAATTACCTCTATAAGTCGATGTTGAGCTACCTCAACAAGACAACATAAAGGCACCCCCCATTCAAGATAAGGTAATTGTTTCTGAGGAACAAACTCAACAACCTCAAGAGAAGAGGAAGGAATTGTTTATTAAAGAGACTTTCTCTTCGGTTTCTTTGAAAGACTCTTTTAAACCAATCATAGTACTTGTTGTACATTTTAATATTGAGCTACATCAAATGGATGTCAAAACGGTATTCCTCAATGGTAACATTGACGAAATAATTTATATGGTACAACCAGAAAACTTTGTGTCAGAAGACCCAAAGAATATGGTTCGCAAACTGACATAATCTATTTATGGACTCAAGCAGGTTTCTCGTCAAAGATACTTTGAGTTTTAACAAGTGACTATCTCGTTTGGTTTTGAGATGAACACTGTTGAAGATTGTGTGTATCACAAGTTCAGTGGGAGTAGAAATAATTTTTTGGTTTTGTATATTGATTGAAGTGTTTAATGCAAACCAGGTGACACCTCTCGTTAAAGGAGACAAATTCGGTCTCAAATAAGTGCCCTAAGGTTAGCCTTAAAATTAAGAAAATACAATAGATTTTTTCTTCATGATCAGTTGTAGGGAGTCTAATATATGTACAAGTATGTACGCGTCAGGATATTGCGTACATAATTCGATTGTTAAGCAAATATTTAAGCATATATGGATGGATCATTGGGTAGCAGCCAAACTACTTAAGTAATTAATAGAGAACAAGAAATTATATGCTCTTTGTAGGAGATGGAATAATTCTGGAGATCATAAGGTATTCCGACTCCGATTTTGTTGGATGCTAACACAGCAGGAGATCCACATCAGGTTATGCTAACTAATGGAGATATATTTTGGATGAGTGTCAAACATGCACTCATATTTCTTCCATCATGAAAGCAAGGTTTATAACATGCTGTGGGGTATCTATTCAGGGAATATGGTTGCGAAATTGTCACAAGGCTGCACCTACAGTACGGTATTGAAAGACCACATAAAATTATGGTATGACAATAAATCAGCAGTACTGTATTTCAATAACAATAGAAACTTGTATAAGTCAAAGGATATTGACAAAAGTTTCTAGTTGTGAATGAAAGAATTCAGAATGGTTATAGTGTTCATATAGCACATTAGGTCAAACTCCATGTTAGCGGATCCGCTCACAAAAGCATTATCACCCAGGGTCTTTCATGAGCATACTGCTCATATGGGTGTTAATTAAGAATATGGCAATATAGTGGGAGTTTGTATTTTATGTATTTGGGTGCTATTTGGTTTTGGACACATTTATGTATTAAAGTATTTTGAATATTTATCTGATCAGATATATGGAAATTCAGTTCATTCTGTTTTCATTATGTTAAAGTATTGATCTCATTAAAGTTAAAGAGGACCAGTTGGAAATAGACATGTATTGATCATATTGCGTGTAATTTCCATGCTACGCATCCATGATTGATCTATGTCGTTTAGCTATATTGGTATATGTGACCATTGATGGTTTAGTTACGCTATATGTGACGAAGGCCGCTTTGATCCTATGTTGATATGGTTAATGGACGAGATTGTCCGAATATACCCTAAGGATTAAGATAGCAATTTATGAGCTCACTAAGGTTAACACAATTATAAGGTTACATATGTGGCCTAATGGAAGATTGTTGGAATTATTCAATAATTATGAGGCCACACATGTAAAATTAATTGTGTTTGGGCTATCTAAATAATTAAGCCAAATTAAAGTGGTCTATTTGGAAAAATTGGCTTAAGGGTATAATTGTCATGGAATTAATGTGTAGATACCGGAGATAATTCTAATTTGATGAGGGGCCAAATTAAAAATATCACAACACACATATCTATATATATGTGTATTCATTAGGGTTATGGTCCCCAACTCATACGGCCACCAAGAGAGAGTTTTCTCTATTCTCTTCTCTATTCTCTTCTGTATCTCCATCAACAAAGAGAAGAACAAAGATTTCATCTTTGTTATTAAGGACCGTAGCGGGTTGGAAGATCAAACCCCATAAAGAGACGTGTGCTTCAAGATCCGTCAAGCAAAGACAATGGATTCAGGTACGCTTCCGCAATTTAATGTATATTTATGTTCTTCATCTCATGAATCGACATGGTACAATAAATTTCCAAACAAAAGTTTATATATATCTATTTAAATTAATTTATCTTCTAAGTCACTATATTTTGATTGATCCACATGAAGGCCACGTAGAATGGCTCATGTAAGAGTATGAGTCTATGGCTCATATCCCGTTTTCATATATATATATATATATATTTTTTTTTTCATATATATATATAATATGTGTGTGTGTGTGTGTGTGTGTGTGTGTGTGTGTGTGTGTGTGTGTGTGTGTGCAAAAGACTCTAGCCTAGTGGTTAAGAGAGATGCATGTGGACCAAGTGGTCGGAGTTCGTGCCCCAGAGGAGACGGTTTACAACAATTACCCATTGCTTTATATATATATATATATATATACACACACACACACACACACACACACACACACACACACACCACACACACACACACGTCCGCGGAGTCCCGTCGTTTTTTACCGTTTAGATCAAGCGGACGCGCGGGCCCCCCTCGATCCGATGGTCGGGAGGAGGGGGGTGGGGTGCTCTTCAAGGGACTTCATGAGACTGAGTCGTTACATGCGGTTCAAGAACCAGGATTTACATGGTGTTCTTAACTACATATATATGATTAGATTTTCCTATATATTGTAATGGTGTAGGTATCAATACAACCTATGTTGTACGATCACGAATACGACACGATACAGTAAAGATACGGTCTGTATTTTGGTCTTTCCAAGTGTACCGTAAGTGTTTGACACGACATGAGCACATTCTTAGAGTATCTGAGTTTCTTAGAATACGGCTCTTTAGGATGCAGAATCTCCTGGCTCAATACAATATAATAAAGTAGTGTAACTAAATTGCACTTATATACCCCTATTTTTTAGTATAATTAATCTGCAAATTATCAAATTTTGACAACATCTAACAAAAATAAAAGACCGAAGTGTGTTGCCCCTATCCTATCTTGTCCATAGTAAACTTCGTAGCGCCCTTAACATTTGCCTTTATTTAATATACTGATGAAAATAACCATGTAAAATCATAACCCTTTTAATTATAATGTTTAAATAGTTCATTCGGAGCATAAAAATTAAAGGGTGAAGCGTAGTAGTAGTCGTAGCAGTATATATATATATATATATATATATAATATATTATATATATATATATTTTGGAAACACCCTCTATTTATTAAAGACGGCAAAAACCGTAGACAAAATTGTATACAACGCGCAAAATGCCGAAGCCTTTACAGGAAAACCGCTAAAAGTGGGAGGGAAGAAGGCGAAACAACCGCCAGGGGCTACAGGGGTAGCACCGACCAAAATGTACTCGAGCTGTGGGAACACAGAGTGCTCCGCTTGCGGCATTGTCAGGCGATCTCCCGAAGGAGTTGGTCTGCCGAGTATTGGTGATCCTCATATCTCGCTTTGTTGCGATTCTTCCAAATGGCCCATGTAGTGGCCACTGCGATGATCTGGTGGCCATGGGAGGTAGAGCCCCAGGATGCCAGAAGATCGTGGAAGCGTCCGCCTTCTAGCACAATGTTGAATAGCTGGTTGAGGGTAGTCCAAGTCCTGTCTGGCAGCATCCTGTGTCGGAAGATGTGATCGATAGTCTCCGTCTGACGCTCGAGCAGCAGGAGCAAGCTGATGCTAAGCTTATCCCGATGGTGTTGAGGATGTCGTCTGCTGGCAGTTTCTTTCTGAGGACCCTCCACAAGAGGAAGGACCACTTCTTGGGAATGCAGGAATGCCAATAGAGAGCCATGGGGAGGAGCGGCCGACCGACTCCCCGGATAGCGTTTCTCGTCGACCTCACCGAGAATGTCCCCGACGCCTCAAGGGTCTAAATCAATGCATCTGTCTCGCCCCCGATGCGAATCCCTCTCTCACGGATGCTATCTGCTGCATCGATGCCGGCCCACTCACGAATCTGGTCCCAGTTCCAGTCGTCAGTGGAGGGGTTCCACAAGTCTCTGATTCTACAATCTCTCGGGGTCTCCGTGAGATTGGAAGATAATATATATATATATATATATATATATATAATATATCTATATATATATACACACACACACACACACACTCCCCCATTAAAGAGACTTAAAAACAGTTCAAAATAAGTCGTCTAAGCATATGTATATCCTTACGTAAATAAGAGAGAGAGAGAGAAAAAAAATCCTAGAATCCTTCTAAATCCTCACTTAAGTAAAAATTACAAAATCTTCCAAATTACCTGAACATATATCCACCATATCTATAAAAAATTCTAATTAAAATATATTAAAAATATACTTAAATCATGTATATCTAAAATTTTAAAAACATGTCTATAAAATTATAATTAAAATATATTTAAATTATTTTAGTATAATTAAAGAAATTATCTAACTTTTTTAAAAATATATATTTTGGGTACAAGTGGAACACACATCAACTATATAGGAGAAATAATCGACAATCTCAGAAACAATTTTGTCCCAATCAATTGAGGAATTGTTTCTAAAATATTATAATTTTACCTCCCGACCTAACGTGGCAGTACCGCATTACCATGTGTAGTCTCGTCACGAAATATAATGCCTCCGCTGAAAGCATAATCCGCATGCAGTCCGTACCATGAACATCATCCAATTTTTTTCTTGTTCCAATTCTGTCACCTATTCACATGTATAGAATAAGAAAAATTCTAAACGAACCGATGCGGACGATCGTGCGGCTGAAATCGATGCTACGTGTTGCTCACAGATTAGTTGATCGTGGGACCCACAAAGCTAGTTTCTTGCTGACATTAGCGCATGGACGACCAATCGAACATCGACGCGTGCCTTCGATCCTCTTGCCCGCTCTGCAAGGACGCACTCATAGAATAATGGGAAGCAGATCAGCTGTCCCTACTATTTAATCCTATTTTATGTTCCCTTTTTGTGATTTTTTTATTTTAAATAACTGTGGGACACACCAAGCTATTAGGGGACAAAAAATGGTAGGTTTTTTCTAAGGGCACCACCATTTTTGCTAGGGGCAACCCTTACTTGGGGGCAGCCCAAGGAGGCGGAGATTTTACTAGGGGCACCCACATTTGGCTAGGGGACAGCCCAACCCCCCAAACCCTTCATTCCTTCCCATAACCTATTCTACACTCTCTCTCCACCAAAAGAAAAAAAGAGAACTCTTCCTCTCCCAAAACCCTACTTTCTTCTCCTCCACCACTCCACTCCCAATTCCTTCACCAAGATTTCTTCAACAACATTCGTAGATTCGAAGAGATGACACGCAAGTCGAAGCAACCGAAATTTAGGTACGTTCTTCCTAATTTCTTCAAAAAATTTGTACACTCTATTCAAAACCCTAGAATATTTTTAATTCTCTAAAAAGTTTTGATAAATTAGGTTTAGAATCTCTTTATGGTTCATGAAAGGAATTTTTGAATACGACAAACCCATATTTTTCTTGAAACCCTAACCTTAGAAGACGACAAACGAGCATCTCATTTTGGCCGTTCGGCTGCAACAGTCGGGTTTGAATACAGTAGCACTGCCAGGCCTGTGGCAGTCCTAATGTAAAACAGGACTGCCACAGTCCTGGCAGTCCTGCTTTACATTAGGACTGCCACAGGCCTGACAGTCCTAATATAATAAGATAGGGGGAGGAATGGGGGGAGGAAGGGGGGAGGGTTGGTGTCACCCCCAGTTTTCAGGAACAGGGTATTTTTGTTATTTTGTATTTTTGAAATTTATTTTATTATTTATGATATTGTTTTGGGATTATTTGAGTCGGGTTCGAATTTCAGCTCAATCCGACTTGTAACGGGGACCCGGGATAGTTTGACTCTAGTGGGACCCACACATTAGTTAGCCATGGCCCACATGATATTAATTTTAGTTAGTGGTTAGGCTAATTAGTTATGGATAGGGTTTGGTTAGATTAGAGAATTAGAATGACTAAAATAGCCCCGACTTAAAACCTTTCCTAATATTTATCAAATAGATTAGTGGGAGGGCATTTTAGACTTTTGTTAGAGGGACACCTAACCATGCTATGGCTGGCCACCTTTAGAGGGGATAGGCACAAGCCCTTTGATATTTTCCATTCCACTTTCTCTCTCTTGTTCTTTCCCAATTTCTAGAGAGGGTTTTATATAGATTTCTCCACCAAATCCCTTCATTCTTCCACCCAACCTCTTCTTTTCTTCTCTACTCAAGCCGAGGAGGAAGCTAGCCAAGTTTGGGAGGATTCGGAGCATGTTCGTGTCCATTTGGGATTCCTACGTGTCGGTGTCGTATCGGGAAGGCTTTTCTTCGATTCGATCTACCGGGAGGTATAAATCCCTTCTTTTTCCATTTCCTCATGCATATATGATGGTTTAGACCCATAGGAATGACCCCCATGGTTGTGTCTCTATTTGTGTCCGTTTGTGTCCTTTTGGAGACTTTTAGGTGTGTCCTATGTGTGGGTTGTGTCCTAGTAGGAAAACCCTATTTTGGACACCAAGTGTTTGTGTCTATGTGTAAATGATTTATCTAGATTTTAATCTCAGATTTCTATTTATTATTAGAGTGTTGTTTTAATGTGTTCTCATGTATCATATTGTATCATAATATTTTATATATGTATATATAATATGTAATATATATATATATATATATATATATATATATATATATATATATATATATATATATATATATATATATATATATCTATATATATATATATATATATATATATATATATATATATGTATATATATATATATATATATGTTAATGTATATATATATATATATGTATATATTGGGTGTTGATGGTGTCCTTGTATGTGTTTAGGGGGTGTGTGGATTTCGGCCAAGAGAGGGGAGGATTTAGAATGGTGGAGTTGGTGTTGGTAGTGTGTGTTGTTTGTGTTGTTTTGGTGAGAGAATTAGAGAGTGTGAGTGATGGAATGAGTGAGGGAAGGGGGCAGCACCTGCTGTTGGCAGCAGGTAGTGTGGGGCATCCAGCCCCATAGCAGCAGTAGTATACTGCCTATAAGCAGTCCCAAACCACCCCCAAACCTGTCCCTGTAGCAGCCCATAAACACAGCCACATAGCTGTCATAAACCTGCCCCTTTGTTCAGCCATTTGGCCCCAAACAGTTCTATTTTCCAGCCATTGTCCAGTCCAAAAATGGACAGCAAACAGCCCTTTAACTCAGCATTAAGCAGTCCCCAAGCAACCCATTCCAGTCCTATATTCCAGTCCAAACCAGTCCTTAACTTGCCTCCCAAAACCAGCCTGTGTACACCCCAATTCAGCCCTACATTGACAGCCTTTAGGCAAATCCCAAAACAGCCCTGAAAACAGTCCTAAATGGCCCCCCATTTCAGTCCCATACCAGCATGTAGTAGTCCCCAATAGTCCTATTCAGTCCCTTAAACACAGCCACAAACTCAGCCTATTCACCCCAGGTATTGGTCCCTAAAACTAGTCCTTATTGCCCTCTAAACCAGTCCCATATCACCATTAACAGTCCACTTGTTCAGCCTACTTACCAGCCTAAAACATGTTATTACCTGTCCTAAATGGCACCCTCAAATCAGCCTATGTGCTGTCCTAATCAGTCCACTATATATGCCTATGTGTGTGTTGGTTTGTGAGCTTGTGTGTGTGTGTGAGCCTATAGAAGTTAGCTAGTAGCCTATAGGTGTTAGCCTATATGTAAGCCTATGGGTGAGAGCCTATGAGTGTGTTATTATGGGAGTCAATGATGTGAGGGAATGAGTGAGTGTGGTATGTGGGTGTTAACTAGAAGTTAGAGAAATATCATGGTAAGGTAATAAGGGTAAACCAACATGTGTTCTAAGATATGTTAGATATCTAGGAAACCTATGTATCTTGGTAGGTAACCCTTAGATAGGATAGTATCTAACTACCCTAGGGAGCCTAGGCTAGTATCTTGAGAAATAGCGGGGTTTCCTTTGTATTGGGCAAGGTATCGGGATTACCTTGGTAAGGGTAATGTAGGTATTTGAGTTTAGAGATTTAGATATGGTTAGAACTTGGTTCCCTTGGTTGGTAATGATCAAATATAGTGCTCCTAGACTAGTTTTGACTTCGGTTGACCATTTGACCAAAAGTCAACAAAAGTCAACCGAGAGTCAACCTTAGATAAGTGACTAGATTTGACCGAAACCAAACCAGAGTTGACCAGTTGACTAAAAGTCAACAGTTGGTCAACATTAGACTAATTTGACCTAGGGTTGACCCAGAGTTGACCAGAGTTGATCAGGGTTGACAAGTTGACCAAAAAGTCAACTGTAAGTCAACCTTTGACCCCGTTTGACCTAGTTTGACTTGGATTGACTCCCAGTAACCTGGTATGACCTAGTATGAACCAGTATGACCTAGTATGACTCAATTTGACCTAGATTGACCTAGTTTGACTTAGACTTGCATTCATGACTTAAATTAGTTCCTTTTTATTATAAAACCCTGTTGACTCATAGTATCTTTTAGGTCTGTGATTACTCTGAGCGTCTGTTCACCTTATCAGCTCAAGACCGCAGGCGAGTACATTCATTGATAGTTTTATTGTCTTGATATCTATTATATCCGATTCAGTTGTAGTGTCTTACATGATTTTCGACACGACGGTTCACGGACTAGTATACGTCGGATCCTGTCATGACATGTTATTCCCGGATTTCATTGGTATATTAGGTGTGATATCCATGTTCATGTACTCATATAGACATCGATTTGGGAGTGGACTGGCCCCTGCTTTTGAATCCCGTGTCATGATGTGCCATGTCCGGATCCATGATACTATTCGGGGATGGGGGAATTATTAGGGGTTATGTGATCAAAGCCCCATGTCACTATTTGCTTGTGCCACTCTACCTCACGTAGGGTGTAGCAGATACCTCCATGTCCATGTTATCCAGGTTGGCCGGCATGACTTTCCGTTGGGTCACCGCGGATTGCCGGGCCAAGTGGATAACCCTACCATGATTCCCTAGCCGATCACATAGCGCTCTAATAATTCAAGTCACATTTTTATATTTATTTATCATAGGAGGTTAAGTTCTGTTCGGGAGAAGAGTTACAACCCCGGTCCTTATTTGGTTTAAGGGTTGTAACTCGGCTTCCGAATAGTTCCTAAGTCATCCTATATGTATACGTCGCTATTCAGTACTCACATCTGTTATACATTTTCTGCTAATTTTACCATGTATTTACATATTCTACATGCTCTTATGCTATATTTTGATTGGAGGCTAGGTTCCGCTCGGGAGAAGGGTTACAACCCCGGTCCTTGTTTGGTTTAAGGGTTGTAACTCGGCTTTCGAATGGCTCCCAAGTTTTTCCATTATCTTTGTCTTGTATTTCACTATATTGTCTCTTATAGAATTTGTCAATTCATATGGAACTGCTGTTAGTGTTTGTACTTGCTCATTTTCCTGACAGGATACCGTTGACAATTTTACAGATATTTCTGAGGCAGATGGCCCGACCTATTATGGGGACGGGTTAGATGGAGTAGACCTGGACCGTGGCTTGATAGTAGAGCCTTTAGACTTTGCACTTCCAGAGTAGAGTAGCTTAGTTAGGTTTGCCTGGACTGCGATCCAGCTAGTACCTTCAGATTGTGGTATTTATATTATATTCTGTGTTGTGGTGTTTAGCTTTGGACTTGTGTGGATCTTGAACTTATTTCCTGCTTTCATCTATCTTATTTCCTTTCCATGCTATCTACCTTAGTTTATTTTGTGATTGAGACTGTATTGCTATGTCACCTCCATTCGGAGTGTATATACTGTACATGTACCTTTATCTGTTTTAGTCGTAGTAATTACATACCCTATATAAAGCGTTCTACCGCCGATTCTGCGGCGTAGGCTGGACGTAACCACGTACTCGTGCACCTCTTCAGGGTGCAGGTCATGACAGTTGGTACTCTATGTTGCTCATATGGAGGGGGGGTGGGTAACTGCATGATGCTCATATGCCGGGAGGGGAGGGAAACTGCATATCCTATACTCTCATGTTTGTAAACTTAATTCACTTATACTTTCATTTACAGTCTCAAAGAGTGAAGGAATTTGCACAGACACTCCGGAGAGATTGCCAAAGTGACACTAGTGTCGCGGACGCCAACGAGCTTGATCGCATCGACGACGTGGTCGAGTTCCCCTTCATGAATAATAGGGAGTCTCGTTCAAAGGCCCGACATGATATATAGTTGGATGTGGAATGATCATTTGTTGGATGTAATCTGGATTTTTGTAAAGATGTTTTGTTGTTTGAAACTTGAAGGATATATTGTTGTTTGAAACTTGAAGGATATATTTGTTGTTTGGAAACTTAAGTTCAGGGCCGGTCCTGGAAAATTGAAGGCCCTTTGCAGATCTCAAAATATGGCCCTATAAATTTATTTATTGATATTTTTTAAAATATATTGATTCTGAAAAATACGAAAATCATTACATCAGAGTGGAACATGTTTATGAAAGATATAAAAAATTAAAATTAGTTTTTTTTAAATGTTCTAAATCAATTGTTCCTATCGTGCACACTTTCCATCAATAAAACTATTACAACATAGCATAATTATAAGAAAATATCCACAAATGATATCAAAATTTACACAAAAATTATCACCACGGTCCACGTCAGAGCTATTCTTTCTCAATCAAGATCCAAAAGCAAACCAATTATTCCCGACGGGATGATATTGTTCTTCCATATATAAAATAAAACTAAATTCACAATAGGATCACAGCTCTAAGAAAAATAATAAATTCATAACGAGAATAAATTCTTAAGAAAATTTTTTTGTACCTCACTACCTCTTAGAGTCATAGAGATGAATCATTCTTGTTACAGTTGCATCGGATTAAGAAGAATAAAACAATGACTAAGTATTTGTTCGTAATGCAAATGTAATCAAAGAAAAAAATTCTTTGTATTGTTTTTAATAAAATTCTTACAAAAAATAAATTATTGGTTGGATACACTTGCATATAGAAATTTGTACCTCTTAGAGATGAATTATTCCTGTAACAACACTCTTGTTTTTCTTGCCCTTAAAGAAATTAAGAAACAATAAGGAAGTTAGTAATCAAAGAAGAAATCCAACCAATAATTTATTAAAAAGCTATATTTATTTTACTTGAACAAAATATCACCACACCACCGTTGAAATCATGGAGACATAAACTTCCAAGTTCCAATGGGGCCCTCTGTATTCTGGAGGAGCTAATCTAGGTTTCAGTCAAATATGACTTAAATTATAAATTTACAAAATTGACCCTATTTTATTTTTTTGGAGCCCCCCCTAAATTTGTGGCCCTGTGCAGCTGCACGTTGGGCACAGGCCCAGGGCCGGCCTTGCTTAAGTTGTTAGGCAGACTTTGAAGGATATGTAGTTGCCACTTATGTTATTTTTTGAAGTTGGATATTTTGTCTAATATGTAGTTGTGATTTATGTTGTTATTTATGTACTTGTTGGATATGTAGTTGTCTGATATTAGTTGTTATTTACATTTGGAAACTTAAGTTGTTGGCCAATTTCCGATATTCTTGATTTAGTATCAGGACTGTCAGTACCCTTATGTAGGACTGCCAGGGTCGTGGCAGTCCTAATTGAAACCCTCTATGATGAGAGTTTCAAAATGAAACTCTCTGTCATAGAGAGTTTCAAATAGGACTGCCAGCACCTTGGCAGTCCTACTTAAGTGTAGGACTGCCAGGGGGTGGCAGTTCTATTTATAACTCTATGTGATGAGAGTTTGAAACTGAAACTCTATGTCACAGAGAGTTTCAATTAGGACTGCCACCCCTGGCAGTCCTACACAAAAGGAGCTGGCAGTCCTAATTGAAACTTGCTGTAACAGCAAGTTTCAATTATGACTGCCAGCACCATGGCAGTTCTACATAAGTATAGGACTGCCAGGGGCTAGCAGTTATTTATAAGGAAAAATTTATGAAATGCCCAAAAAACAAAAAAGTACTAAAACGGAGGTCCAAACATCATTTGTTTTACGATTCTAAAATTTTGGAAGGCCGACTAACGAAGAAACTGTTAATCTCTGGCTCCTCGAAGATACGCTCATTTTACGACAAATCGGCCTCGTTTCGACCTCCCAGTCAAAAGTTATGGCCCTCCAAAGTTTCAACTTTAACCATAAAATGTTAGAACACGAAGAGTGTTAATTTCGCATGGGTGGCCATTCTCCGTGTTAGTAACACGGAGAATGGCATTCTCCGTGTTAGTAACACGGAGAATGGCATCCTCGTCTTAATTTACACGGAGAATGCCCATTCTTCGTGCTAAATTACACGGAGAATGGTCATTTCCGTCTTAATTTATACGGAGAATGGCCATTCTCCGTATAATTTAGCACGCAGAATGGTCATTCCAGTGTTAAAACGCAGGAGAATGGCATTCTCCGTGTTAATTTACACGGAGAATGGCCATTCCCAGTGTTAAAACGCAGGAGAATGGCCATTCTTCGTGTTAGAAATACGGAGAATGGCCATTCTTCGTGTTAGAAACACGAAGAATGCCATTCTCCGTGTTAAATAATACGGGAAATGCCATTCCCAGTGTTAAAATGCAGGAGAATGGCCATTCTCCCTGTTAGAAACACGGAGAATTCTATTCTCCGTGTAAGTTAATTTACACGAAGAATGGCCATTTCCAGTGTTAAAACGTAGAAGAATGATTCTCCGTATAATTTAGTACGGAGAATGGCATTCTCCGTGCTAAATTACACAGAGAATGGCCATTCAAATGTTAAAATACAGGAGAATGGCCATTTATAAAAATGAGAGTTTCAAACTGAATCTCATCACAGAGACTTACAAATAGGACTGCCACCCCCTGACAGTCCTACATTCAATTAGGACTGCCAGGGTACTGGCAGTCCTAATTGAAACTAGAAGTAACAGCAAGTTTCAATTAGGACTGCCAGCACCCTGACAGTCCTTTTTGTGTAGGACTGCCAGGGGGTGGCAGTCCTAATTGAAACTCTCTGTGATAGAGAGTTTCAAAACTCATCATCACAGAGACTTACAAATAGGACTGCCCCCCTGGCAGTCCTACATTCAATTAGGACTGCCAGGGGGCCTGAAAGTCCAGAGAGTTTGGGTATGAAACTCTTTTCATAGAGAGTTTTATACAGGACTGCCAATACTGTCACGCCCCAGTACCGAAATACGGGAACGGACGTCGGTCAGCTCACCGTATAAGGTACGAATACGCTATACGGCGATGACGGCTGTCAAGTCTTGCTGGGTATCCTAGCATGCAATCAATCTATGGCCTAAATCTGATCTCATGTCCACAGGCAATAATCAATGAAATAACTACAAGAGAGATAATCATATAAAAAGCAGGAAATACTCATATGATAATCAGAGAGTCTACAAAAAAATAATACAGACATAATATACCTTCCCACAGTTTCTAGCATGGTCTGGAACTGAAGCACATCCTCCAAGTCAAGTCTGGAAGATCCACAGGGTCGGTCACAGGCAATCTGGAAACAATCCAGGGTTGTCAGGCCAACCGTAGTAAGTACCAGAAAGAAAGGCTCAAGGACGGGCGAAGAAAACCAGCATGATATGATATGACAGGAATAACATGTATGAACAGCAGTAATAAGGGTAAAGGATCGTGCGGTACCAACGCACGATTACAGAATATAAGGCAGCAATCCAACTACTAATACGTAAGTAACCAACAATCATCACAGTCATCCTAACATCCACTAATGCTTGCATCGCCAACTGGAACTCGTAGTCTGTCATCGAAACAGTAACTCACCCCTACATCAAACAAGAACAAGGAAATGAATTACCGCACCGGGACAGCGTTACGTGCCAGTCAGCTTAACAATCAACAAGCCATACAATTTAGGAGAATAAGCGGCCACTCAAAATGCCTACGGCTCTCTATGTGGAGGTTGGATTACCCCAACAATGCAAGTATGGGAATCCTCAGATCGTGCCGTCCCAGCAGGGCTAGCGGGGACAAGTATATCAAGACTAGATGAGCGCCGGTCCCTCGCAAGACCACGGGCTCTGCATGTCACCACCGGTTCCTCGTAAGGCCACCGTGCCGAGCATGCCATGTATATAATGTATAGTACATAAAGTAGCCGGATATTGCCATCCACTAGTACGAATGGTAATAATATCCGTGGCGGCCAGCCTGCAGGTCATGACTAATGTCTGGGATAAGGCTGGTAATGTACGATCTCGGGATTCCGTTCTCCCCCCAATGCTTCTACCAGTTTAAGTTACCTAGATTATCCATATAGTTATCCGGGATCACATGCCGTGGTTACATGATCACCCTCCTAGATGTCGTACCTCAGTACGGGAATGCTAAGTAAGAATCAACCTCGGCACCTGTAGTCCCAGTTGTGATTCATCCTTAGTGTTATGCAACAAGCAAGTAAGCAATCCTGACCACGCTAAGACTAAGGGCCAACTACCAAGGTACCCGTACAGGTAATCATATAATAGCTAGAATATCAGGATGGCATCGCAATGCCATATAACCATAGAAGTAGCACCTCAAAGTGCCAGTAGACAAGGGGCACCGCAGTGCAAGGTCAGGGCCAGTACCTCAAAGGGTAACTGGACTTATAGCACGGATACAAGTAGTCAGGTCTGGGACAAGGACAAATCTGTCAGTCATAAGAAGTCATCTGTCTACATCGTAGCATGGATATCAGGTCAAGTACAAGATCAGAACCTCTACCACATTATCATCTCAAATATATAGGAGCCTACAGCTCCAATCATCAAGTCGGTCCATCCACCAGATCAATCTAGCAAGAGTCTCCCATCCATGATGGAGTGAATATCATGTCAAGAAAGAAAATCACCAAATACCAAGCTCAGCACCATAACCATGCTAGTCCCTCTGGCTCATAATAATCCTCTGAGTCAATGATCACAAGAAATCCTCTGAATCAATGATCACAAGCTATCAGCAACTAAGTCTCCCAACTGCCGGGATACAGCAAAGGTACCAGGTTTTGGGTGCTTGGGAAGTCAAGTAAAAATCATATAATAATACCCTCGATATTCTCCTCGTCCCGCGAAATATTCGCGATCCTCAGAATCCAAGAATCTACATAATCATGTCTGATCGAATTAGAGCATCATCAAAAGAAATAGCAATACTATCCAAGAGTCCACATGAGTCTATCAATCAATACTCTCGAGATCACACTCTCCATGATACTCAATCCTCAGACATATCCCAAATCACAAATCTCGATACATAGGACAACTATCAGTCCTAGCTGGCTAGACTAGGATAACTCCTAGAATGATAATCAGGGGACAAGAATATAATTATATGCCGCCGGAAAAGTGGAAAAGGTTGCGTGAACCACTCTGGAGCAGATCCACAACCCTTAAACCAAATAAGGACCAGGGTTGCAGACCGTCTCCGAGTAGAACCTCTCCTTACGCTATCCGACGGACAAGACAGGTCAAGACGCTAGACGACAATCTAGTCGGGAGACTACCTAGCAGGCAATAGGATCAGGTGAACTATGCCAAGGTGAACATGTACGAGCCCAATCCAGCAAACCAAAGGAATGGTTCTGCCCAATCCTTCGAACCAAATTCCCGATCGAGAATTCTGGAAAAATCCGACAGAGTCCTCTATAATCTGGATGGGAGCACCCTACGAATTGGGGCTAAAACCACTCGGCACAACCCGTCGTAGAATCGCAGGCTATGAACTAAGTCTCAGCTACCAGCAGCTACGATACATACTGGAAACAAATCGATAGCCGAGAACACTAAGCCTCGGCCCCCAGCAGCACTATGATGCGTATTGGAAACCAATCGAACCCGAGACCACTAAGTCCCGGCCTCCAGCAGCATACGATGCGTACTGGGCGCCAAGCCAACACATATAACAAGAAATTGCCTCGCAGGGTGCATCACAGCACATGTCTATAGTTCTAACCCAAGCACAATCACAGCCACATGAATAGTTAGCCAGAGCCGTTACCCGACCGCGACTCGGACACGGGGCATACATGGACGATCCATATATGTGAGTCGTGCTCGTGTCCTCGGAGGTGTGGATGACCCATCCGAGTGTTCGATACGGTCTATCCCGGTATCGAACCAGGCTATTCTAGGTTATCATGGCAGTTCTACTGCTAAGCTACACTAATCATGGTTATACAATTTACAAGTACAAATTAATTAAATGCAATAAAATCCAGAAGAGAGGGCAAGAGCCGTCGATGAGCAAGGGATATTTGCCTAGAGGGCTCGGCTAGGTAAGCAAGTCTTCGGCAATCGGATCCGGGCTAGCACGTCCATCGAGATCCTCAGAACACACAAAAACAATCATTAGAATTAAATAATAAAATAATGACAAAAATCACGAAGAATGGCACGAGGCTATACCGTGCGGGTCCCGCAAGTAGTACAGGGATCTGGCACAGAAACCGAGACATGCAGATCAATATAGACACGTAAACCGAGACATGCACGTATATCGAGATGCATACGAGAATCGAGGGAACACAAATATCGAGGCGATCGAGAAACATAAACGTGCACGTAAATCAAAACATGCACGTAAATCGAGATGACCCAAGGTCCAAGGAGCACGTAAATCGATGCGGCACACAAATCGATGTGTGCACGTAAATCGATGCGGTGTAGAGTCCAATGCGGCATACAACCAAGGCGGCACGCAAACCGATACGGGCACGTAAACCGATGTGGTACAAAAATTGAGAGGCACAAAGGTCAAGACACGAGAAACGAGGCAACACACAAACCAATGGGGCACGGTGCCCGAGGCAGCGTAGGGCTCGAGGCGTCCCACTGCCCGAGGCAACACGTGAACCTAGGTGCACAAAACCGAAACAGTACGTACCCTGAGGCCGACACGCACACCGAGGTACGTGGGGAACGAGGTATACTGTCACTTCCCGATCCCGATATACGTATTCTTTCATAAATTCTGTACATGGTATCCCGTATTTAGCATGTGCATAATTCTATTTATTATTATTAATGGTTGCATGTAGCTTTTAA
>JANAVB010027162.1:0-69792 GCA_029216955.1 Iris pallida
TGATAACCCTAGTTAGTTAAAGTATCAAGACATACTCCTTGCTTGGCCGTGATTGATTGAATGAAGTCTAGCCCAGTTTTGACTTATCCTGATCCTGTACAAGATTATGACAGGACATGACTTATTATGCTTGCCTTAACAATAAAGATCATGGGACCAGTTCTGTTCAGACGAAGGATTGCAACCCCGGTCCTTGTTTGGTTTAAGGGTTGTAACCTGGCTCCCGGAACAGTTCTATGCCTTCTCTTCATTTTTTGTCTTATTGCACCTCATGCCATGCTCGTCATGTTTTACCTTACTTCAATAGCATGATTATCTATACTGGCCTTAACAATAAAGATCAGGGGACCAGTTCTGTTCAGGCGAAGGGTTACAACCCCGATCCTTGTTTGGTTCAAGGGTTTTACTTGGCTCCAGAGCAGTTCTGTGTCCTCTCTTCGTTTATTGTCTTGTTACCTTATCATAGTATTTGAGACAAGTTTTATTCAGGTGAAGGGTTCCAACCCCGGTCCTTGTTTGGTTTAAGGGTTGTGACCTGACTACTTGAATAGTTTTCTCGTGCTCAGTTTACTGTTGCTATCTCTATTATTATCAATTCTTTATTTATCATCTTTAATATTCTATTATGATATGCTGGTTTTAGTTCCTAACTGAAGCCTCCTTTGTGGCACTTAATCTTTCTGGGGTCTGACCCAGCTGGTTTTGTATGGCCAGATATCGGAGCAGCTCCAGAGGATCTACCTACTTTCAGCCAGATGGTGACTACCAGGCGTAACCCTGGCAACGAGTGGGTTTGTTTTTGTCCTTCCACTTTATTATAAATTATTCTTTGAGGCATTTAGCCGACGAACACGTGTTAGCTCGATTGTACCTTTACTTACTGTCTGCCTACGGGCAGTAACATGATTGACAAATCCTAGGGTTGATCATGTATTGACTAAAACTCTTGCTAGTCCTGACATTTTGTACGACTAGCTTCATGATCATCCAATATTAATGTGTGGACGCCTTACTATTGTATATTTGATATTCTAATAACTTGTGACTGTTACTACTTGCTTGTGATTGAGACAAAGGCTTATTCATGACCATAGGACTGATGGATTGTAGTTAAACCCTCACGTATCTAGGCAGCCTTGACCGTATAGCGAGGTGGGTTGTACTTTAATATACGTAACTGGCTATGTACGCCCCCGCTCTCCAGTATTCTGGTTCTGGGGCGTTATGGTTTAAGTGGTGGCCCATGCAGGTCTTGAAAATTAAGATATGTGTTTAACGAATAGATGTCTCAATCAGTACTTGCCCTTAATCTCTACTCGTATCCTCTGAATCCCTGAATTGTTGACCTGATCACATGCTTGTATCGTTATCTGTCCTGGTCCTTCCTTATTGTTTCCATGTCGTCTTCTTCAGCGGCATTGTTCCTGGACCTGCCGATCAGCAAGGTGGACACCTTCCGTGGACCAGCAGCAACCTGGAGATCAGGCCCAGCATTCAGAGTAGCCTCCAGAGTCGTGCCTACCGGAGGAGACCACCAATTCCGTCTGTCCAGCCCGCTGAGCCCGATGGTGGCACTTTGGTGGGTCTTATCAGGTCATTATTAGCTTCACAGGATCGTCGGGAGATGCCTTGCACCAGGCGGCAGATGCTTTGACCAGGAGGTCATCAGGATAAATCATGGCCAACAGCTTCAAGCGCTTGAACCCTCCCTTCTTCGACGGTAGTGAAGATGCTATCGCTGCTGATGCATGGCTTCAGGATACAGAGGTGATTCTAGAAGCAGCCAGGACTCCAGAAGACGAAAAGTGACGGTGGTGCGCCTGCAGTTTGAATCTTGCCTGCAGCTGGTGGGCGGCACAGGCCGTTGGATTAGTAGCACCCATTGCTTGGGCATTATTCAGAAAGAGATTCTAGACCAAGTATTTTGATGCTGTTGCTCGGTATAATCTACAGACGAGGTTCACTAATCTGAAGCAGATGGGTAGGACGGTCGACGGATATGCGGTAGAGTTTTTGAGACTTAGTCGGTTTGCTCCTACCTTGGTAGCACCGAGTTCGATAGAGCCCAGCGGTTCCAACAGGAGCTTCATTTGGAGATTCTATTGGCAGTAGAGCAGTTTGAGCATCGACTTTTGATGCAGTATTGAGAGCAGCTCGGAGGCACGAGTATACCTCCCAGAGGATCGTGGATAGACCGAAGGTCGAAGCGATCCCACAGCCAGATGAATCAGTCTTCAGCACCAGCCCCAGCAGCCAGGGCTTTGACCATTGGAGCCCCGAGGCGGGCGGCCTCAGTAATGTCGGTTCAGCATTCAACTCGACGCACCCTCAGAAGCAGAAGCAGAAGCATTCTTCCACAGTGGGATGTTCACACTGCGGAAGCCGGGGCATATGGTATCAGAATATCGCAGAGCACCGGTTTATGCTTGGCTTGTGGTGCCCCGGACCACATGGTAGGGAACTGCCCGAACAAAGGGAGTTTCATCATCAGCCTTTTCTGTCCTTCATTAGAGGACCAGCACCAGTCCAGCAGCAGCAACAGTACCCGTTTCCGAGGCCATTGTCGACGCAGGCCCACATTCCAGCAGCAGAGACCGCAGCAGTATGCTCATGCCCAAGCCCTGATCCAGAGCAGGCAGAGGAGTTTTCAGCAGAGGGGACCCGTACCCAAAGGACATGGTCAAGTGCTGGCTTTGACCATGGAAGAAGAAGGATTAGCACCAGGTGAGGTGGTGGCAAGTACTATTCTCGTCAATACCTTTCCAGCTTCAGTATTATTTAATTCTGGTGCCTCACATTCATTTATGTCTGCACGATTCGTGACACGGATAGGACTGGAGCCCGAGTCATTATCAGTAAGGCTCAATACTTAATGGTAACGGACTTGTAGGAGTAGATAGAGTGTTTTCCTCGTGTCGGATCGTAGTTAGCGGTAGAGAGTTCCCCGCTAGATTGATAGAGTTCCCGATGGCCGATTATGATGTGGTCTAGGATGGATTGTTGAGGGACCAGTATGCTAGGATAGACTGCCATATCGGCAGGGTTGTTTTTAGCATTCCAGACGAGCCAGAGTTTTCCTTTTTTCGAGGCGAAGTTGAACCTTCTCCTCCAGTGTTGCGGATGGGCAGTAGCAGCAGTACAGTTACCTCGGATAGTCGAGGAGTTTCCAGATGTTTTCCTCGAAGAGCTTTCAGGGATGCTGCTAGAGCGAGACATCGAGTTCACCATCAACTTGATTCCTGGATCAGCCCTAGTATCAGAGAGAGTCTACCGGATGGCGCCATAAGAGCTAGAGATACTGTACAAGATGATTGAAGAACTCAGAACCAAGGGATTCATTCATGCTAGTGGATCGCCTTGGGGAGCCCCGATGCTTCTTGTGAAAAAGAAGGATGGTACATCTAAGTTATGTGTAGATTATCGTACCTTAAACTCAGTGATAATCAAGAACAGATATCCTCTCCCGAGGATAAATGACTTGTTTGATCAACTCAAGGGGCATCAGTATTCTCGAAGATTGACTTACGCTCAGGATATCATTAAATCAGAGTCAGAGAGCAGGATATCCCGAAAATGGCTTTTAGATCAAGATATGGGTATTGGGTTCCTTGTTATGCCATTTGGAGAAACTAATGCGCCGGCTGTATTCATGGACCTCATGAATCGTATCTTCATGCCTTATTTGGATCAGTTTGTGATTGTGTTCCTAGATGACATCTGGTCTACAGCAAGAGTGAGCGGAGCATGAGCAGCATCTCAGAGTTGTTCTTCAGATTCTCCGAGAGCACCAGTTGTATGCCAAGTTCAGTAAATGCTAGTTCTGGCTCGATCGTATTTCAACTTGGGTCATATCATCACCAGAGGAAGAGTGGAAGTGGATCCCCAGAAGATCGTGGCTATTGAGTCGTGGCCAGTGCGCAGCACGGTTACAGAAGTTCGTAGCTTCCTTGGATTGGCCAGCTACTACCGACGATTTATTTTAGCCTTTGCTCGGATTTTATGCCATTGACCCAGTTGACCCGCAAGAATGTGCAGTTTGCTTGGACAACCGAGTGTCGAGTTCTTTTGAGAAGTTGAAGCGAGGCTTGATGATGGCTCCTATTCTCACACTTCCAGATGTAACCGGAGGATTCTCAGTATATTGTGATGCTTCGGGCAGAGGTTTAGGATGTGTTCTGATACAGCATGGGAAGGTAATAGATTATGCATCACGACAACTTCATGATCATGAGAGGAATTACCCACCCATGATTTGGAGCTGGCAGCGGTAGTATTTGCACTTAAGTTATGGAGGTACTACTTGTATGAAGATAGGGTAGAGATTTTCACCGGCCACAAGAGCATGAAGTATATTTTCACCCAGAACGACCTTAACATGCGTCAGAGGTGGTGGCTAGAGCTACTCGTGGATTACGATGTCAACCTGCAGTATCACCCAGGGAAGGCCAACGTTGTAGCAGATGTATTGAGCAAGAGAGCCGGAGTTTATTTCCTAACAGCGCAACCAGAGCTGTTAGCAGATCTTCAGGAGATGGGAATAGAAGTTGTCCTTCCTACCAGTGTGGCATTAATAGCCAACATGCAAGTTCAGTCCACTATAATTGAGAGGATCCGGATGGCGCAGTCAGCAGATTCCAAGCTTCAGCGGTTCCGAGCAGAGTATGAGACAGGACGAAGACCGGAGTTATGCATTCATAAAGACGGTACACTTCGACATGGTAAGTGTCTTTGTGTACCTAGTAGAGATATCAGGCAGGAGGTCATGATGGAAGCTCACAGTTCTCAGTATTCGATTCATCTCGGTGGTACGAAGATGTACCGTGATATCCGGCAGCACTTTTGGTGGAATGACATGAAGAGGGAGATAGCCCGGTTCGTCTTTCAGTGTTTGGTTTGTCAACAAGTTAAGGCTGAACATCAGAGGCCAGCTGGACTTCTTTAGCCCTTTCCAATCCAGAATGGAAGTGGGAGCATGTAACCATGGATTTCGTGACTGAATTATCTAGATCCCCAGCCGGTCGAGATGCTATTTGGGTTATAGTTGGCCGACTCACGAAGGTGGCCCACTTTCTTCCGTTCAGAGTTGGTCAGTCGACGGCTCAGCTGGCAGAGATGTACCTCAGGCAGGTAGTCAGGATGCGTGGAGTACCAGTCAGCATCACCTCGGACCGAGATTAAAGGTTTACGTCGCACTTTGGTGTAGCCTACAAGAAAGTTTGGGAACTCACCTCCATTTCAGCTCAGCTTATCACTCGCAGACAGATGGCCAGTCGGAACGCACGATCCAGACTCTTGAAGATATATTGCGGTCATGTTCATTCGACTTCGGTGGTTCGTGGAAAGATCACCTGCACCTGGTGGAGTTTTCGTACAACAATAGTTTCCAAGCTAGTATCCAGATGTCCCCGTTTGAGGCGCTGTACGATAGGAAGTGCAGATCCCCGCTGGCCTGGACGATGTTGGAGAGAGGCAGATGTTTGGTCCGAAAATGATTATTCAGACCGTTGAAGTGGTCAGAAGAGTCAGAGATCATCTTCGAGTTGCCCAAGATCGCCAGCGTCATTGGGCCGATTCTCATCGGCGCCCACTTGAGTTTTCTGTCGACGACCATGTATTCTTGAGGATTTTGCCTAACCGTAGCGTTATTCGTTTCGGCGTACGGGAAAAGCTTAGTCATAGGTATATAGGGCCGTTCGATATTTTGGAGCGAGTAGGTGATGTATCCTATCGTCTCGCTCTTCCGTCGTCGCTAAGAGAGGTGCATGACGTGTTCTATTTTTCCTAATTGTGACGGTATATCTCGGACCCGAGCCACATCCTGGATCATTCGGAATTGGTTGTTGGTACCAATCTTTCGTATGAGGAGAGGCCCGTGTCTATATTGGACCGGAGAGAGAAGATACTCAAGAACAAGACTATTAGGTTAGTCCATGTTGCTTGGGGTCAACACTCTTTGGGTGAGTCAACATGGGAGCGTGAGGATGATATCCGATCGCGATATTCCGACCTGTTTGACTCGTAAGGTATAATGTCCTTCTTATGCCCTACACCCTCAGCTTCCATGCTTGTATGAATGATTGCTTGAATGGTTGCCTAGTTATAACTTGCTTGTGATTAATATAGCTTGTTCCGACATCTCTAGCCTCTTGATTAAATTCCGAGGATGGAATTCTTTTAAGGTGGGCAGAGTTGTCACTCCCGTTTCCCATTATACGTATTTTTTAGGATACATATACGGATTTCTGACAATTGTCAGGTGGCCCGTATTTTGACTTATCTTGCTTAGCTTAGCCTTGGTTTAAATCTTGAGTTGATTGGTTCAACTTGGTTCAACTTGACTTGACTTGGCTTGGCATGGTTTGGTTTATTTTGGGTTAAAATGAGAGGGGTTGCTATATAAGTCAACTTCTTCTCTCTCCTCCATTATTTTGTATTTACTTCTTCATCTTCTTCATTTACTCCTCCCACCTACCAAGCCTAGGCAAGTGCAACTTTCTTCATGATGGATCTCAAGTTTTATTGTTCCATTCTCTTCCTTACTTGATTCTAAGCCTCTTTAGAACTTGGCATTTTTGGATTTGATGGATGGATTCTTGTAGATCTAAGTTTGTAACTTTTTGATTTTTTTAGTTTTGATCTCTAAAACTTGGTTATTTTCGAAAACTAATGGTTCTATATTGTAGAGAAATCTATTTCATGCAGTTTTGGCTTTTGTTTTGCTTGATTTCGACTTCGGATGAGGAAGTTATGGCCATGGCAAGTTTTCGGAACTTTTATGGCTGAACTTGCTGATTGGGGACGATGACCCCCATGCGCCCGGGAGGCCATGTGCTGTGAAGTCCCGGCAATGCATCCCTTAACTCCGAGCGTGTCATGCACATAGGTTCCTTACGCGTATGTACTGAAGACGCAACATGAGTTTCCTACGTGCGGATGTGCAGGAATTCCCACGCGCGGATGTGCAGGAATTCCCACGCACGGATGTGCAGGAATTCCCATGCACGAATGTGCAGGAATTCCCACGCGCAGATGTACATGAATTCCCACGCACGGATGTGCAGGAATTCTCATACGCGGATGTACAGGAATTCTCAAGCACGGATGTGCAGGAATTCCCATGCACGGATGTGCAAGAATTCCCATGCACGGATGTGCAGGAATTTCCACGCGCGGATGTGCAGGAATCCCATGCGCCAAAATTGCTCTATTTTACTGTTTTTGCCTGTTTAAGTTATTTTGTAGCTAGAATATTGAAAAACTTAAAACATGAAAGTTGTAGATATTTTTCTTGGCTTTAAGAATATGTCACTAATTATTTTATGCAAGTTTCTCTCATTCATGACAATGTGAGAATAGAATACGATAGTGGGCCGCTGTGGCGCACTCTTGACAAATAAACTGACATGATATATCTCGACATGCTGTTATGACAGCTAGCCTGACATGACAAGTATGAAAGACCTGGACACCGTGGCCGATTGTGTTTGTACAAATAAACTGGTATTGTCTTGCATCATGTCTAGGATGGGGATCCCTGAGTACCACGGTCAGGGGTATCTACTGAAATTGACTAAGACTAATTAACTAGAATGATTCAGTAGTCATGAAAAGATTTTTCCAGCTATAGGCAATCCCGTTATCTGGGCGCACTAAGTGGACTTGTAGCCTACCAACGAGTAGGGCACATTTCCAGCACACCGTCAAGTGTTGCACCCTTCTTAAATGGACATTCGACCTGGATAACCTAGATGGGCTGCAAGGCTTGTGGCTGTGGGATGATCTCATTGCATCTGCTAGTAATTAGACTTGTGATAACCCTAGTTAGTTAAAGTATCAAGCCGTACTCCTTGCTTGGCCGTGATTGATTGAGTAAAGTCTAGCCCAGTTTCGACTTGTCCTGATCCTGTACAAGATTGTGACAGGACATGACTTATTATGCTTGCCTTAACAATAAATATCAGGGGACCAGTTCTGTTCAGGCGAAGGGTTACAACCCCGGTCCTTGTTTGGTTTAAGGGTTGTAACCTGGCTCCCGAAACAGTTATGTGTCTTCTCTTCGTTTATTGTCTTATTGCACCTCATGCCATGCTCGTCATGTTTTACCTTAATTCAATAGCATGATTATCTATACTGGCCTTAACAATAAAGATCATGGGGCCAGTTCTGTTCAGGCGAAGGGTTACAATCCCGGTCTTTGTTTGGTTTAAGGGTTGTAACTTGGCTCCCAGAGCAGTTCTGTGTCCTCTCTTCGTTTATTGTCTTGTTACCTTATCAATAGTATTTGAGACGGGTTTCTATTCAGGTGAAGGGTTCCAACCTCGGTCCTTGTTTGGTTTAAGGGTTGTGACCTGACTACTTGAATGGTTTCCTCGTGCTCAGTTTACTGTTGCTATCTCTATTATTATCAGTTCTTTATTTATCATCTTTAATATTCTATTGTGATATGCTGGTTTTAGTTCTTAAGTGAAGCCTCCTTTGTGGCACTTGCTCTTTCTGGGGTCTGACCCAGCTGGTTTTGTATGACCAGATATCGGAGCAGCTCCAGAGGATCTACCTACCTTCCAGCCAGATGGTGACCACCAGGCGTAACCCTGGCAACGAGTGGGTTTCTTTTTGTCCTCCCACTTTATTGTAAAATTATTCTTTTGAGGCGTTTAGCCAACGAGCACGTGTTAGCTTGATTGCACCTTTACTTACTGTCTGCCTACGGGCTGTAACATGATTGGCAAATCCTAGGGTTGATCATGTATTGACTAAAACTCTTGCTAGTCCTGACATTTTGTACGACTAGCTTCATGATCATCCAATATGTAATGTATGGGACGCCTTACTATTATATATTTGATGTTCTAATATCTTGTGACTGTTACTACTTGCTTGTGATTGAGACAATAGGCTTGTTCATGACCATAAGAGACTGATGGATTGTAGTTAAACCCTCATGTATCTAGACAGCTGTGACCGTATAGCGAGGTGGGTTGTACTTCAATATACGTAGCTGGCTATGTACGCCCCTGCTCTCCAGTATTCTGGTTCCGGGGCATTACAATTTACGTTCAGATTTCTTTAAGACGGTCAGCCCGACGAGATCCAAACTCTATTATGGACAAAATGGAGACCTATACCTACCGTATTTTGGTTTGGATATTCATTCCTATTTATATAGCGATTGAGAAATTATATCCATAATAATAATAAGTCCATCTATACATCATGTACTAGAAAGTGAAATGCAGTAAGCGGCAGCCAAATTTATATGTTGAAAAAAATAGGTTTTAAATGGAATGGCAGTATTTCTGGAAGCTGGGTCTTGCTCGAAAGACCAACACTTACATCCCTTTCATTAACACACCTACACAATTTTGATCTGTTAAATGCAGTGAATCAAAAATTTATTTAGAGATAAATGATAAGACATACAGGGAAAAAATATAGAAAAAAAAGCAAGACAAAGACTATGGCATCATTTGTCACAAAAAAAAGTTGTATATATTTTGTTTTAGGTCTCGTATAATATTCAAAATTTGTGTTTAGGTCTTCATATTGTTCAGAAGAGAATATACATTTCATCATGAGGGTTGACAATTGGGTTGACCGTCAGATCTTTCATAATATTCGAAATTTGCTTTTAGTTTTTGGATCTCGTATAGTATTCAAAATTTATGTTTATGTCTATATTTTGGACGGTCATCCAAAGTCAACCGTTAGGATCAGACTCAAACTCTCTTATGGACAATATGAAAATCTAAACGTAAATTTTGAATATTTTATGAGACCCTAAAACTAAATAACCCAAAAGATTATGGCATTACCTGTATGAAAATAACACCAAATGACAAGAAGAAGCAGCTCAATTAAAACATTAAAATGTTCTCAACGCATCTATGCCTCCATATAAAGACTGCAAACATGTCATGTTGGACAAGTAGAATATTTCTCTATACTTAGGAATTAAATACTCCATTCTCAGTTTCAGTTTTGGAGTCAAAAACCTTCTTAAAATGTTAGATGCACATACGTAACACTACCAAAATAAGTCAAATCAGCGATGACATTAGCGACGAAAGCAAGAAACGTCGTCAATATTTTGCATATTAGCGACGTTACAGAAAAACGTCGTAAGACGTCACTGTTTGCTACGTCCAGCGACATTTTGCGACTACCTTAATTTTATGAAAACAAGAAGTCGCGGAGCAGTCGGTAAACATCGGTAAATTATTGAAAATAGCGATGTTTAGCGACTCAAGTCATAATATGTCGTAGTATATTATACAATAGCGACATTTAGCGACGTCCGCCTTCTTCGTCGCTAAATTATTTGATATAGGGTTTTGGGCGCTGGTTCGAGTTTTCATTTTTTTCTCCAAAAATTTTCTTTGCCGCCCCTTCCTCACCCCGACCACTTCGTCTGCGAGCCCCCTGACCCCCCCTGTTGAACCCCGACGAGCCTCGGCGAGCCCCGGCGACCCCGCGACCCTCAGGCGAGCCCCCTGACCCCGCGACCCCCCGGTGAGCCCCCTGACCCCGCGACTCCCCGACGACCCCGGCGAGTCCTTCTCCCCCGACGTGCTCCATCGTCAACCCCTCCCTCACATCATCGTCGTCCTCCTCCTCCTTTCCTCCCTGACTAGGTAAACCCAAACCCTCTTTCGGATACGACACTTTGACACAGGACACAACACTTTGACACTTTGACACGTGGACACTTTGACACACACTTTGACACTTTGAAACTTTGACAACACGTGGACACTTTGACACACACATGGACCCGGATCCGACACACACAGGACACAACACTTTAACACTTTGACACTTTGACTCTTCCGGACACATGGACACACACACTGTGGACACTATGACACAAATATATCATTTATTTGTTAGTTAATATGTTTATGATATTTTTTGTACTACTTTGTGATTTATACAAATTTCTATATGTAATGCCTAAAAAAAGAATTGTAATACCTTATATTCATATATGAAATGCACATTCATATTTGTGTGCTACTAATAGATTTATACACATTCATATTTGTGTACTACTAAGTGATTTTGATATCTAATATACTAAGGAGCATGGTTTAAAGTATCAGTCGATACCGATCCGATACGGCCGATACCGATACGGTTTCACATGTCCCGATCTGATTCCGATCGATACCCGATACTGACCGATACCGACATTGGGGATCTCTTTTCCGATCAATTCGACAAAGAAAATTAAACGAAAAATATAAATCTGCATGGGTTTAAAACATAATAAGGTCGTTAAAGCATTTAAAAGAAGAAAATCAATCTATTGTATGTAAACCAATCGGTAAGGGTGACTACTATTTTATTTAGTTTCAAAACTACTGAGAAATAACACTGAAAATACTTTAAATTATGCCTAAATGTATAAAATATATATATTTTAAATATAAATAAATTATTAATAATTATTTGTTCTCCGATACCAAAAAATTCGATACTCCAATCCGAAACCGCCGATACTAATGATGTCGCCGATACCAATACTCATAGGAATAGTCCGATACAGATTCCGATACCGATACTGGGAATCATGCCAAGGAGTATCATAGTACCTAGAGTGTATAGAGTATCCTGTAAGTGTAGGTATGATTGGTACAGTGTCCAGACATATGTCAAGATACTAGGTATGTAGGTAAGTTCTAGCTAGGTACCGACAAGTATTCCATAGACGGGGAACAACTAGGTTGGTAGTAAATATTATGCTTATCGATATGCGTACTTTTCTAGGATGAGTATCTTAGACAAGAACATGAGAGTGCACATACAGAGGGAGGGGCTGGTACTTCCTTGCAGTCCCCTGCGGCTCGGACGATGGACGTGTAGGCCCATTGCCAAATGGCCACACCTGATTTTGATAATCAACGATAACTTAAGTTGATACACAAAATATACGAACTGCTGCTAACATTTCAGGACAAGTGAAATCAATATCGAAGAGCGTACTGCATCTACAACAAGCATTCAAGTCGTCATCCAAAAGCAAAATGAATCGGAATCAGATCGAGTCATTTTATATTTTATTCTATATTTTATTCTTTATTGAGTCTAGGACATAGAATGTAAAATCAATCGGGTATTACTGGCTTAGGCTATCTACATTATACTTATCTAAAAAGCCTACCCATTTATCTTAGCTCCACTTGTCCAGAAAGCAACAAATACTATGCAAATTTGGTCCCAATATCTATGTTCTGAAGTGATAGAACTTATACCGAGTTCAGTCTGATTTTGGTCTGAATTCGGTCTACTCAAATTCAAATATCAGTTGCCTCCAAATCTGCATATAACGTTCGTCTGCGAGATCTTCGCATCCGATCACTGCCTGCCCGAACTCTGCCCGAATTTGGTCCCTAAAAATACCTATAAATAGAAGAGAATTTTTCATTTCAAAACACTCATTCACTCCTCTCTATCTATTTCTAAAGTATTTTTCAGCGATCTAAAGCTTTCACATTCCACCTATACATCTCTTAGCCAAAGCTAGTAACATCTGTTCGATTTAGGGTCTTTGGTTTACGAAGTTGTAAAGAGGTTTTTCAAGTTCAGAAAATATCTCAGTTTTCGAAGCTGGTCGTGCGCTCATTACCAAGCACGGTGTTGTGAAGTCGGTCGTACACTTGTCACCAAACACGGTGTTGTAAAGAGACTGCAAGCTCTCAATTAGCTTATGAATAGTAGATTAACAACGGACAAGAGTACCTGCGACTGGACTAGTCCTCTCAGAGAAAAACCAGTATATATTACGGCGTTCACTGAGTTTGATTTTTTATCTCTTGCCGCACTTACAATTTTGTCTCTTTTCGGCCATAGTTATTAACTGATTTAAAAGTTTAATTGGTGATTAATTTCGCTGCACACGCACACACTCTATTCACCCCCTCTAGAGGTGCTCAATAGTCCTACAATTGATATCAGAGCAGGTTATATTCTAATATAACAACCCTAGAGATTATATATGGCAGCCGTGAAATCAATATTCAACGGTGAAGGGCAATCCACAAATAGACTCCCACTATTTGATGGAACGAACTATACTTATTGGAAAACACGAATGACTTTCTTTCTAAAGTCTCTTGACTTTGATCATTGGTCTATAGTTGTTGACGGTTATAAGAAACCGGAATATATAATAATTGAGGGCGTACTTATAGACAGCCACATGACAAATACACTGATGAAAAAAAGTCAAAGGCTAGTCTAGATGCACGTGCCATCAATGCACTATTCTGTGCAATTGATAAGATAGAGTTCAATCGAGTTTCTACCTGTACTACGTCTCATGATATTTGGAAACTTCTTGAGGCAACCCATGAAGGGACGTCCCAAGTAAAAGAATCCAAAATCAGCAGACTAATACAGGGATATGGATCATTCAAAATGAAACCCGGCGAGTCAATCACACAGATGTTTACTCGTTTTCTAGATATCACTAATCCCTAGCAATCTCTTGGTAAGGATTACAGTAATCACGAGAAGATCAGAAAAGTGCTACAGGCTCTAACCAAGAATTGGAACCCAAAGGCAACAGCAATTATTGAAGGAAACGATCTCACCACCATGACTATGGAGACACTTATGGGCATGCTAATGACCCATGAGCTGGACCTACAAGAGTTTGAAGAAGCGACTCCTAAAGAAAAATCGATCGCCTTCAAAGCTGAAGCCAGAAGAACAACATGCAATAATTTTGATGAAGAATCATCCAGTGGTGATAAACAAGCCCTAATAGTGAAGAATTTCAGAAAATTTCTAAAGTTTGAGAGATTAAACAGAAGGAAGAAAGATGTTGTCACGACCCGCACCTTGCTTAGGGGCACGAGCACGTGGGTACGTCCAGCCTACGCCACAGTATCAGCGGTAGAACGCTGTAAGGGTCATCTAGAATATATATAGAATCTAAGACACAATAATATAACCTGTCATCTCCGTACGGAGGAATAAAACCACAACTCAATCACATAATTCTAAGAAAGATAAACACGATAATAAAGATAAAGATAAAGATAAGATAAATAGTCTGAAACAACGCTGAGTCGCAATCACAAGTTCAGAGACCAAGACATAAAACAATATCCCAAAATAAATACTATAAGTCTCAAAGTATCAAACTAGAATGTAATCAAGATAAAATCTAGGTGAACTAGGTCACTACTGGCGGTGCGTCCTCTACGAGCACCGGGTCCACAGGCTGGTCCTGGTCGTGGGCTCCATCTATGCCAAACCCGTAGTAGGTCGGACAATCTGCATCTAAATCCTCAGAAAAACAACAGGGGTTATCATGTCAGGACATGAGCAAGTATAAACACTAACAGCAGTTCCATGTGAATTGACAAATACTATAAGAGACAATTATAATAAAATACAAGATAAAATATCAAGACTGAAAGTAAAATGGTACAAGAGAACTGGATATCATGTCTTGTATGAGATATAAGATAAAACTGTAATATAAACAATGGAAAGTAATACGAGGTATGATGTAAACATAAAATAAAGTGCCATAAGATATTAGAGCGTTATGTGATCGACTTGGGTCAAGATCAGGCTGTTCCATTTGACCGACTATGCACAGGTAGTATAATAGTATTGGATCAGGCCGGCCAAAATAGAAAGCTATGCACAAGTAGTATAAGGTCAGGCTACACCCTACGTGTGGTGAGGGTGGAGCTATGCACAAGTAATAAACAAGTAGGGGTAATGATCACATATCCTCTAATAACTCCCCATTCCCGAATAATATAATGGATCCAGACATGATAGGTCATGACACGGGATTGAAAGAACAAGGGTCCAGCCCACTCCCAAATTGATGTCTATACAAGTACAAGAAACAATATCGAACAATGTACTCATATACCAAGTAAACCGGGAATGACATCTCATGACGAGATTCACGTATACTATTCCATGTATCCTCGTGTCGAGAATCAAGTATAATACTACAACTGAATCGGATATAATAGATATCAAAGCAATAAAAACTATCAGAGAGTGTACTTGCCTATTTTTTTGAGCTGAGAAAATAGAAACTACAACCAACTCAATGAGCCACGAACGGTCAACTCGCACAACTGTCTCCTAATACTGAAACAGACATTGCCAACGTTCTCAGAATGGTCAAATTAGCTAGAAATGCCTACCCATAAGTCTAATTCTCGACACAGGGGTAAAACGGTAATTTTAGGTCAAAATGGTGTCCGTCGTTGGACCCACTTTGTACCGAAAAATGTGCCAGAATGTACGGTCTCTAAAGTCATCAAACTATATATTTACAGGTCCAGTTTGATGAGACGAACCCAACCGTATGTCTAATGTTGGATTTCGGTGAGCCGTGGACAAATTCACCAGTTGGATCGGGTCGCGGGCCCGCCAAAATAGTGTTCCGATCAACCGCCTCAGAATCGGGCCAAACTTGGCATACAGGACCAAAAAAATAATACGGTCCTGTTGGCGCAAGTTTCGTCTCGATATGACGAGCGTGCACAAAGTAATTGACAAATATGCAAAAGGCCGAGTGTGCACAAAGTAATTGACAAATATGCAAAAGGCCGATACGGTAAATTTTTGACGGATACGCATCAAATTCGTCGCGCACACGCGACCAATTTGAATTCTGTCAAAGCCTACACGTCCACGAAGTCGATACGCACCTTTCGATGCTTTCGGTTCACGACCACGTCGCCCGGATTGACGGGACGGACGGCGTATCGAATTTTTTTTCTAAAAATTTAGTTTTGAAAATCACTTTTTTCTCCAACTTCACAAACCAATAACTTTCTGTACAGTGCATGAAATTTAATTCTACAAAAAGGGTTTTAAAGCCCTATAGGTTGTCTACAAGTCTCTCAAACCGATTTTGAAAACTCGCAACACGCTGGTCGTAAATCGGCCACAAAGTTGGGGTTTCGGGACAGTTTCTAAACCCAGAAAATCAAGTTTTTCTCGATTTTAGAACTTGTTTTTCGTCGCACATGGTGCTAATCGGCATGAATTATTCGAAGAGAAATAAAGGTGTATATGTTAGGATCATACCTGACTAAGTGGTTCGATTAATGACGGAGCGAGGAAGGAGAAATCTATTTCCAAAGTTGGCTCTTCGCTGACAGTTTCCGTGCGCGTGTGGGCCGCTCGTTGTGCGTTTCCCGACGATGGACGGCCGCGGGTTGGTCGATGGCGATGTCGGGGTGCACGTTGGGTTGGGGGTGACGGCTAAGGTTTGGGTTTTGTAAAAATTCCTCTCTCTCGCTCTCTCTCTCTCTATATATATATATATATATATATATATATATATAATTTATAGGCCGCTCGTTTGAATAAAGGCCGCTCGGGTTTAAGAAAGAACAAGGGGGGGGGGGGGGGGCTCGGATTCCGTAAGCAGGAGCTGCTGCTGCTTTGCTTTGTGGGGAAGGGGGCACGTGTGAGTTTATTATTTTTGTTTATTAATATTTTTTTCTTTTTCTTTTCTTTATTCTAATAACCTTTATATATATATATATATATATATATATATATATATATATATATATATATATATATATATGCATACATACATACATACATATAAAAAAATATATACACACATACATACATGCATACATACATACATACATACATACATAAATACATACATACATACATACATACATACATACATACATACATACATACATACATACATACATACATACATACATACATGCATACATACATACATACACGCATATATACATACATACATACATACATACATACATACATACATACATACATACATACATACATACATACATACATACATACATACATACATATATATTTATTTATATAAAATAAACCCATTAATATAAATATATATATATATATATATATATATCCCATAAATATATATATATCCCATAAATATATATATATATCCCATAAATGGAATAATACCTAAATATATATATATATAAATAAAATCAAAATTTATTTATAAACCAAAAACTAAATATTTTATTATATATATATTAAATATATTAAACTTTTATAAATAAAAACTCTGTAAAATACTTATTTAAATAATAATATAAAAACACTAACAATAATATTTAAATAAGATTAAGATAATGTAAATGACCATATTAGCCCTATTCAGGAAAGTGGGGGTGACAAATCTACCCTCCTAAAAAAAATTTGTACTCGAAATTAGAGCAAACTAGCACAATAACAGTAGCAAGAACAAAGAGAAAATACCTCAAGGCTCGAAGAGATAAGGGTAACGCTCCCGCATCTCGTCCTCCCTCCCAGGTAGACTCTCCAGTGATGCCTCTATGCGACACGAACAAAAGGAATAACTTGGTTCTGGAGCACCTTCTCCCGATAATCCAGAATCTCCACAGGCTGCTCTGGATAGCGGAGAGTAGGCCCCACCTCTAACTCGGAGTGATCCAATACGTGACTAGGGACTGCCACGTACCGCCTCAACTGCGACACATGAAACACGTTATGGACTCCCTCGAGCATAGACGACAAGTCTAGTCGATAGGCCACTGCACCGACCCTTCCAAGAATAGTGAAAGGTTCGATTAAATGTGGACTAAGCTTCCCGCCTCGGCCAAAACGAATCGTGCCCCGTGTCGGCAAAATCCTCAGAAACACCATATCGCCAACCTAGACACAAGACAAGACTCAATACAAGACCCTAACGCAAACAATCACAAACAAGCACAAAAAAATCTGATACTAACCTCGAACTCTAACGGTCTCCGGTGACTATCGGCCCAATGCCGCTGTCTATCCTGAGCCACCCGAAGTCTATTCCTGATCAACTTAACCTTCTCTGCTGCATCCACCACCATCTCCAGGCCAAGCAAAACTCTCTCATCGACATCGTCCTGTGACAAAGGAGTGCGACATCTCCGTCCGTATAGAGCCTCGAATGGCGACATCTCTATACTGGCCTGATAGCTGTTGTTGTAAGAAAACTCTACCAGGTGAAGATGGTTCTCCCAAGATCCCTCGAAATCTAACACACAAGTATGAAGCATATCCTCGAGTGTCTGGATGGTCCTCTCAGACTGATCGTCTGTCTGGGGTGATACGCGGTACTGAACTTGAGCTGGGTGCCCAAGCTAGTATGCAAACTCCTCCAGAAGTGGGAAGTGAAACGATTATCCCGGTCCGAGACTATGCTCACCGAAACTTTGTGCAATCTGACTATCTGCCGTACATACCTCTCTTCCAGCTTCTCCGTAGATAGTCCCACCTTGAAAAGCAAAAAGTGGGCCAATTTGGTCAATCTATCAACGATGACCCAAATCGCATCTTTCCCTACTGAAGATCATGGAAGTCTAGATACAAAGTCTGTAGTGATGTGCTCCCACTTCCACTCTGGAATGGGTAATGGCTGAAGCAGACCACCTGGCTTCTGTCTCTCGACTTTCACCTGCTGGCACACTAAGTATCGAGATAAAAACTGAGCTACCTCTCGCTTCATGCCATACCACCATACGTGCTCCCTCAGGTCTCTGTATATCTTGTTGGCTCCAGGATGCATAGAGTACTAAAAATGATGTGCTTCCTACAGAATCTCCTCCCGCAGCTCTCCACTAGAAATGCACAATCTAGTTCTGTACCTCAGCGACCCATCTTCGGCTATAGAGAAATCGTCTAGCAATCCTGCCTTCACCTGCTCCCTGATGCTCCTCTTGGTCACGTCATCAACTGTGCTGATCTGACTATGTCCATCAACGTAGACTGAATCTGTAAACCCTACATCTGAATCTCCATGCCCGGAACGATCATCTCGATACCCAAACTATCAAGATCGGCCAATAGATGACGATCTATCGTCAAATACATAGCGACTGGATACCTGCTCAAGGCATCTGCAACTACGTTGGCCTTCCCTGGATGGTACTGTAAAGAGATATCGAAGTCCTTCATCACCTCAAGCCAGCGCCTCTGCCTCATGTTCAATTCCTTCTGGGTGAACACGTACTTCAAGCTCTTATGATCCGTGAAGATCTCAACTTACTGGCACACTCTATCCAGGATACTATACTACACTTACGGGATACTACCTTCTATTGTCTTCCTCCAATAAATGCGGGTAAATAAGTAGCATACGAGGCTCAGTTGAATGGGACACAAGTGTCATGTGGGTAGTAGGCTTAATGTGGGTCGTGTCCATATTTTGGGTCAACAAGTTTGGGTCGAAATGGTGCCCCCAATTCGAATCGAAAATAAAAGTGAGTTTGTGGGGTAAATCAAGATTGGGTCTTGTGTCAGGAAAGTCGTATGATAAAATAAAGCACAAGATGGTGTGCCTGAGTAGGACAGAAGGTCATGGGCGTAGGGTGTCTAGTTTAGATCATGCATATGAATTTGGTTTTGAGAAAACAACTAGTCTTGTTCTCCTAAATTAAAAGTCATGGCAATGTGCATATGATAATCATAAATAAAAGTGGGAATGCTCAATGGCCTAAATTGATCCGAAAGTTGTGTGATACAAAGATAGTACAAGAGAACGAGTTTGAGTGGGACATGATATATCAAAATGAAGATAATCTTGTCTACTACCAACTCATGAAGAAAGTTTTCGTAAATTGACATCTCTGTCGCTCCAGAAATCAAAGTCACGGAAGAACATTCGTCTATCTAGGATACTCTCTCTAGGGTGTCTACCCAAGTCTTGACGCTGTCTACACAAAGCACTAACTCATCTATATGATACTTGGATGGTACCCCTATACTATGTTGCTCATATCTCTCCTCCAACTAGTCACTAAACTGTTGGTGCCTAAACTTCTGTAACACTTGAGATACTACGGCTCTTGCTACTAGTGTACTCCTCTTATTCTTGCACCTAGTGCAATTCATATCTTGACACTTATTAATCACTCTAGGGTTCTCATCTATATTTAATTATCATAAAAAATCATATTCAATTACTTCCTAACCATACTCTAAACTATAAGCGCTAATACTCAAGGACACAGACCAATTGCAAATCACCAAGCCATCACACTACAAAGAACCTATAATGAAATGAGACTCTACAAGGACCTGGACTAAATAACTGAAACTATCCCTACTCCTAAGGTAGTTGATGATGGAATAGAATCTATAATAACATAAGTGAAATGATAGAGATGATATGTTACAACCCTTATCAAGATACAATCTGATAATCATACGTGTCTGTCCAAAATCATGATACTCAGAATCCTCGCCACGCAAGTAAGCAAGGCTACGATAAACGGTAGATTCCATAACTGGGTATGCACCTCTATAATCATGTCATCTAGGATCCTTGCCACGCCGACTAGTATGGCTGCGAGAAAACCCAAATCTCATAACCAAGATATGTACATCCGAAGTCAGGTCTCTACGTTTCCGCCACGCCGGCTAATATAGCTGCGATAAACTCCAGGTTCCATAACCAAGTAGACGTTTTACCTTCTCTATTATTCCCGTCAATATATGTTATCAGAAGATACCGTAATTCAGGCCATAGAATTCATTTCGATATAAAAAATCAAAATCAGCATGATTTAACAAAAATCAAATTCAATAATAAGGAACAAGGGTGAACATAAACAAAAAAAAAGGATTTCAAATTGACGTTCAAACAAGATTCTCAAGGGTCATCCCAGAAATTTCTCAAAAGTCCTAAGCAAAGAGATCAATATGTCACATGATAAGATATCGTCAAGGATGGGCAATTTATTTCGAAATGCAAGAAGAGTTTGTCATGGTAATCAAAAGATCAGAATTTTCCTAATATGTGATTGAGTAACAACTATCATAACCTAGAACATATATCCTAACAGCAGGCTCGTAATTAGCACTCTAAGTCGAGCACCATTACGAAATTGCACTAGTTGCGACTCTGACCTGCATGGACCACCATAAAAATGTGTCACGACCCGTACCCTTCTTAGGGGCACGAGCACGTAGGTACATCCAGCCTACGCCGCAGTATCGGCGGTAGAACGCTGTAAGGGTCATCTAGAATATATAGAATCTAAGACACAATAATATAACCTGTCATCTTCGCACGGAGGAATATAACCACAACTCAGTCACATAATTCTAAGGAAGATAAACATGATGATAAAGATAAAGATAAAGATAAAGATGAGATAAATAGTCTGAAACAACGCCGAGTCACAATCACAAGTTCAGAGACGAAGACATAAAACAATATCCCAAAATAAATACTACAAGTCTCAAAGTATCAAACTGGAATGTAATCAAGACAAAATCTAGGTGACTAGGTCACTACTGGCGGTGCGTCCTCTACGAGCACCGGGTCCACAGACTGGTCCTGGTCGTAGGCTCCATCTATGCCAAACCCGTTAGGTCAGACAATCTGTATCTAAATCCTCTGAAAAACAATGGGGGTTATCCTGTTAGGATATAAGCAAGTATAAACACTAACATCAGTTCCATTTGAATTGACAAATACTATAAGAGACAATTATAATAAAATACAAGATGAAATTTCAAGACTGAAAGTAAAACGGTACAAGAGAACTGGATATCATGTCATGTGTGAGATATAAAATAAAACTGGAATATAAACAATGGAAAGTAATCTGAGGTATGATATAAACATAAAATAAAGTGCCATGAGATATTAGAGCGTTATGTGATCGGCTTGGGTCAAGATCAGGCTGTTCCATTTGACCGGCTATGCACAGGTAGTATAATAGTATAGGGATCAGACCAGCCAAAATGGAAAGCTATGCACAAGTAGTATAAGGTCAGGCTACACCCTACGTATGGTGAGGGTGGAGCAATGCACAAGTAATAAACAAGTAGGGGTAATGATCACATATCCTCTAATAACTCTCCATCCCCGAATAGTATAATAGATCCAGACATGACAGGTCATGATACGGGATTCAAAGAGCAGGCGGCCAGCCCACTCCCAAATCAGTGTCTATACAAGTACATGAAACAATATCGAACAATGTACTCATATACCAGGTAAACCGGGAATGACATCTCATGACGAGATTCACGTATACTATTCTGTGTATTCTCGTGTCGAGAATCAAGTATAACACTACAACTGAATCGGATATAGTAGATATCAAAGCAATGAAAACTATCAGAGAGTGTACTTGCCTATTTTTCTGAGCTAAGAAAATCGAAACTACAACCCACTCAATGAGCCACGAACGGTCAACTCGCACAAATGTCTCCTAATACTGAAACAGACATTGCCAACGTTCTCAGAATGGAAAAATTAGTTAGAAACGCCTATCCATAAGTCCAATTCCGGACACAGGGGCAAAACGGTAATTTTGGGTCAAAATGGTATCCGTCGTTGGACCCACTTTGCACCAAAAAATGTGCTAGAACCTACGGTCTCTAAAGTTATCAAACTATATGTCTACAGGTCCAGTTTGACGAGATGAACCCAACCGTATGTCCAAAGTTGGATTCCGGTGGACCGTGCACAAATTTACCCGTTGGATCGGGTCGCCAGCCCGCCAAAATAGCGTTCCGATCAACCGTCTCAGAATCGGACCAAACTTGGCATACAGGACCAGAAAAATAATGCGGTCCTGTTGGCACAAGTTTTGTCTCGATATGACTAGCGTGCACAAAGTAATTGACAAATATGTAAAAGGCTGATACGGTGAATTATTGACGGATACACATCAAATTCGTCGCGCACACGCGACCAATTTGAATTCAGTCAAAGCCCACACGTCCATGAAGTCGATACGCACTTTTGATGCTTTTGGTTCGCGACTACGTCGCCCGAATTGACGGGACGGACGACGTATCGGGACAATTTTTCTAAAAATTCAGTTTTGAAAATCAGTTTTTTCTCCAACTTCACAAACCAATAACTTTCTGTACAGTACATGAAATTTAATTCTACAAAAATAGTTTTAAAACCCTATAGGTTTTCAACAAGTCTCTTCAAATCGATTTTGAAAACTCGCAACATGCTGGTCGCAAATCGGCCACAAAGTTGGGGTTTCGGGACAGTTTCGATACCCAGAAAATCGAGTTTTTTTCGATTTTGGAACTCGTGTTTCGTCGCACATGGTGCGAATTGGCACGAACTATTTGAAGGGAAATAAAGGTGTATATGTTAGGATCATACCTGACCAAGTGGTTCACAAAATGACGGAGCGAGGAAGGAGAAATCTATTTTCGAAGTTGGCTTTTCGCTGACAGTTTTCGTGCGCGGGTGGGCTGCTCGTAGTGCATTTCCTGGCGATGGACGGCCTCGGGTTGGTCGGCGGTGATTTCGGGGTGCACGTTGGGTTGGGGGTGACGGCTAGGGTTTGGGTTTTGTGAAAATTTCTCTCTCTCTCTCTCTTTCTAAAAAAATATATATATAATTTATAGGTCGCTCGTTTTAATAAAGGCCGCTCGGGTTTAAGGAAGAACAAGGGGGGGCCTCGGATTCCGTAAGCAACAGCTGCTGTTGCTGCTTTGATTTGTGGGGAAGGGGGCACGTGTGAGTTTGTTTGTTTTTGTTTATTAATTTTTTTTCTTTTTCTTATTCTTTTCTTTTTCTTTTCTTTATTATATATATATATATATATATATATATATATATATATATATATATATATATATATATATATATATATATATAGGTATTATTCCATTTATGGGATTTTTTCTGGGATATATATATTTATATTAATGGGTTTATTTTATATAAATAAATATATACGTATATGTGTATGCATGTATGTATGTATGTATGTATGTATGTGTGTGTGTGTGTGTGTCTATATATATATATAGACACACACACACACACACATACATACATACATATATATATATATCCCAGAAAAAATCCCATAAATGGAATAATACCTATATATATATATATATATATATATATATATATATATATATATATATATATATATATATATATATATATATATATATATATATTTCAAACACTACTCTTTATTCATTCTTCAACAAACAAAACAATACAATTTCAAATATATATATATATATATATATATATATATATATATATATATATATATATATTTGAAATTGTATTGTTTTGTTTGTTGAAGAATGAATAAAGAGTAGTGTTTGAAATATATATATATATATATATATATATATATATATATATATATATATATATATATATATATATATAAATCAGAATTTATTTATAAACCAAAAACTAAATATTTTATTTTATATATATATTAAATATATTAAACTTTTATAAATAAACACTCTATCAATAAAATACTTATTTAAATAATAATATAAAATACTAACAATAATATTTAAATAATATTAAAATAATGCAATAATATAAATGCCCAATATTACCTCTATTCAGGAAAGTGGGGATGACAGACGTCCATGAAAGCAACAAAGAAGAAACAATATGCTTTGGATGCAAGAAGTCAAGGCACATGAAGAAGGACTGTCCAATGTCAAAGAAAAGCATTCCATATGACAGATCAAGATCAAACATAAAAGCTACAACTGTTCAGAAGTATGCAAATATAAGTATCCGGCACAAAAGTGATGCCAGTGAATCAGAGAAAGAGGACAGACCCTGCAGCACTGCAAATGTCTGTCTCATGGCATTTGATAAGGTATCTGCTAACCCTTTGTACGATGATTTTACTTTCGATGAGTTAGAAAATGCCTTTAGCGAACTACTTAAAAATCACAGAAATGTGTTAGACAAGTACAAGCAATCTCGAAAAGAGGTTAAGGCGTACACAACCGAAGTATCCAGATTGTCTAATCTTCTCGAAGATATCAAAGAGACATCTACTATCGGTAACACGGATGAGATAGCCAAACTTAAAGTAAACTATCATGAGGCTATCCTCACCATCGAAAGAAAAGAAAGAGACTATGTCAAAGTACAATAACTTTATGACATAGAGAAGAAGAGGCACTTAGTCACAGAGTAAAACCTCATTAATATGACTGCTAGATATGAGGAGTCTTGTGTGGTGTGTAAAAAGTTAGAGATCAAGTTAGGCAAGCAGGCAATCCCTGTGACACAGCCTAAGATTAGTCCTAATGCTAAGAATACATCTAAGTGGACTCAACTACAGAAAGCACGTAAAAAATACGCTCATCATCATGCTTTCACGTATAGGTTTTCAAAAAGAACACAATTGCCTGTCAACACAGAAACAAAGAACACTTTTTCAAAACTTACTTGCACGTACTATGGTACACACGGGCACATATCACAGTATTATCTAGCAAGAAAGCTTGTTGACAATCAAACACTTATTTGGAGACCTAAGACTAATCAATATGGACCCTTCAAGAAATGGGTACCAAAGAATTCATCTACTCGTTTTGTAGATGGACCCTCAACCCTCTCATGCTAGAAGCAAGTGGATCCTCGATAGTGGACGTTCGCGGCATATGACTGGTGATGCATCTTTGTTCGCTACGCTATCGATGAAGAAAGAAGGATACGTTTTCTTCGGAAATAACTTGAGAGGTGATATAATTGGAAATACCACTATTGGTATGTCTCCTTACCCAGTAATAAAAGATGTTTGTCTAGTTAAAAAATTGAAACAAAACCTACTTAGCATAAGTCATTTGGCAGATAATGGTTATGGCATCAATTTTGTAAAAGATAAATGTAATATATGTGATATGTCATCTGGTAATCCCATATATGAAGGGACTAGAGAAGACAACATTTATGTTTTCTTTCTAGAGAGTAATAACAATGCAGAAAGGTGCCTAGTAGCAAATCAGGATGAAAGTTGGTTATGGCAGATGAGGCTAGGACATGCAAATATGGATACTATCTCACGACTTAGCACCAAGAAGTTGGTAAAAGGACTCTCCGAAATAACTTTTAAAAGAGATATGGTATATGCTGATTGTGAAAAAAATAAGGCAACTTGGTCAACATTTAAATCCATCAATGTTGTAAGTACTTATAGACCCTTCCAGTTAATTCATATGGATTTGTTTGGTCCTAGTAGAGTCGCTAGTATTGGGGGTAAGCTCTACGCTTTTGTTATTGATGATGATTTCTCTCGTTTTACTTGGGTTTACTTTTTATCAAATAAAAGTGATGCTATTTTTGAATTTCAGATATTTTGCAAAAAGGTACAAAACGAAAAAAGCTTCATGATTACTCGTATCCGAAGTGATCATGGTGGCGAATTCGTAAATTCTGATTTTAAAAAGTTTTGTGATGATAGTGGATATTACCACAAATTTTCTTGTCCTTGAACTCCCCAACAGAATGATATTGTGGAGCGAAAGAATCGAACTCTAAGCGAGATGGCTAGAGTCATGCTAAATCAGTATAATCTTTCAAAATATTTTTGGGCAGAAGCTGTTAGTACAGCCTGTCATGTTTTGAATAGGGTGTTAATTCGACCTATCCCGAAGAAAATACCATATGAACTTTGGTTTGGAAGGATTCGTAATATTTCTTATTTTAAAGTTTTTGGATCTCGCTGTTTTATCCTGAACACCAAGGACAACTTGGGAAAGTTTGACTCTAAAGCAGATGAAGGGATATTTCTTGGATATGCTGCTAAGAGTAAGGGATATAGAGTATTCAATAAAAGATCTGTGATTGTTGAAGAATCCATTAATGTTACTTTCGATGAGCTCAATAGTCACAGATCTTGCGACAGTGATGATGAAGGTACACAGGTCAAATCCAAGTCATCCAAAGATACTGCTACCGGAGAAAGCCTTGTGGAAGATCTAACAGAGAGATTCAAATCTTGGAGATTCCAAAGGCTGAGCATTATTCGATTTTGGGCCGAAAATCGAACCGAACTGAACCTAATAAGGATTTCGGTTCGGGTTGGAACTATTCGGTTCGGGTCTGTAAAAACTCAAAATACCTATTAGGTTTAGGTTTCGAGTTTGGACTTCGGTTTCGGTCCAAAACCGAAACTCGAATTAGAATACGATATTACCAAATTACCCTTGCTAGTATATATAACCAAAAAAAACCTAAAACTCATTCTCTCTCCTCACTCATTCTCTCCCCCACTACTGTAAAAAAGATAGTAGAGTTCAGACTCTTCTCTTTGGAGGATCTGGAAACCCTAACCCTAAGTCTCTCAAGGATCTAAGTCTCTTATCACTACCAAAATATGTCAAATTAGCGATGAATTTAGCGACTCCAGTCGAAAATGTCGCTATGTTTTGTGTATTTAGCGACGTATGTAAATGACGTCGCTGAACGTCACTAGCAGCGACGTTTAGCGGCTAGTAGCGATAATTATAGTTTGGAAAGAACAAGTCGATATGTAGTCGCAAAACATCGCTGATGTATTTTATTCAGTGACGTTTGGCAACATTTAATCATGTCCGTCGCTATCCTTTTACAGAACAGCGACGTCTAGCGACGTCCCACTTAGATGTTGCTAAAAACTTTCATTTAGGGTTCTGGAAACCCGATCGATTTTATTTTATTTCCCAAATTTTTATTCTTCCGTCGAGCGCTCTCGTTTCTCTCCCCCTCCCCCTCTCGTCTCTGGCGACCGCTCCCTCCGACGAGCTCATTCCCTCCAGCGAGGCATCCCCCCGACGACCCCTCCCTCCGGTGTTGCCTCCCCCCGACGATCGCTCCCTTTCGTTTCTCTCCCCCTCCCTCTGGCGTTGCCTCCCTTCCTCTCGTCTCCGGCGATCGCTCCCCCTGGTGACCTCGTCGTCGCTCCTCCACCGTCGACCCCCTCATCCCCTGCTCCACTCCGACAACCCCTACCCGACCCTGTCCAGGTATACCTAACCCTAACCCTAACCCTATCTCCCACTGACACGGCACAGACATTTTCAACCTGTGTATATCAATTTTACACAGTGCCTATGATTGTATACACACACACACACACACATTTTTAACCTAAAATCTGAGAACAGTGATACTGATTTTGTGTACACTGTTAACACATATATCTACACACACCCTTACACACACTACACAAATCTGAATATGGATACACACACACACTTTTGCACCATTATTAAATCTGAGATCACAATCTCTGTTTCATTCCACTTGGACATATGAACTCAGTCCCCTCTTCCTTTCATTTTCCATCTTTCTATACACATATAACATGTGTATGTAATGAATGATATATGTGTAATGTCATACATGTTGGTAAGCACATATGAATACAATATGCATATATGTATGCAAATGGGAATACATGGATATATGCAAGTTATAAATGCAATGTTTGGATAACATATGAAATGTAATGTATAGGTAAGAATTAATATAGGTAGTGACATGTAATCACCGGTGGGGCTGGCTCGGCCGGAAGAGACTGTACCCTATGGCTCGACAACCAACCGGAGAGGATACTCTGAGAGATCCATCTGAGTAGGACGTATACTCTGAGAGATCACCTTTACAAGAATGATATCAGTAGTAGGATTGAGTGTTGGAGAAGATATTATCAGAGTATACGTCCTACTCATATGGGTCTCTCACCGTTACTATTTTTTTATGGCAGCATGGCGGATGTACTCCGTCAACAGATTCTTGCTCTGAGCCAAAACTTTGCCTCGGAGCCCAAGTGGACATCCTTTGTGTAGAGCTCGAGTGAGAGGTTCCTGACAGCATGGTGGTCTCCTTTGTTAAAGTATCCGTGCTCGTCCCACAACCAATCTAAATTTTTTTTTCATTTTTAATCTCTTGAATATGAAGCTCTGCTTCACATTTGGCTCTACCTTCTGGTATATAGGAACCAAATGTGAAACAGAGTTTCATATTCAAGATATTAGAAATGAAGAAATTTTTGATTGGTTGTAGGACGAGCAAGAATCCTTTGACAAAGGAGACCACCATGCTGTCAGGAACCTCTCACTCGAGCTCTACTCAAGGATGTCCACTCGAGCTTCGGGACAAAGGATTAACTCAGATCAGATTTCTGGACAGAGATGACGAAGAAGATGGCTGCCAAAGCTTATGTAAGTTTTCTAATTCTTTATACGTATTATATTATTGTCATTTTGTATTGCTGTAATTAAAATCGATCATTGCATCGTATCAATAGGTGATTTTGTACATTAGTTACAAGTGCTACTTAGTTAAAGTTCATGTGCTACTTAGTTGTGTCTCTCTCTCTCTATCTATCTCGCTATCAACGCTATAGTGTTGTTCCCCTCGCAATACGGAATGGTCCGATACCGATACTCTGAGTATCAGACCATTCCTATGTGTATTGGTATCACAATCACAATACCGATACTCGAGTATCGCATTGATACTCAAGTATCACATCTGATATTACACTACTCTTTTCAGAGTAGCAGACGAGTACATTCTCTAATAGTTCTCTCATTTATTTGTCAATTACTGTATTTCAGTTCTAGTTAGTTTTATGTGATTCTCTGATAGTTCTCTCATTCATTTTCAACCGCTCCCCCTTGTGAATATTGATTTTACCAGATGGTACATATGACCAGAGCATCGGCACATCATTTGATGGAAACACAGATTGCTGAGGTAGCTCCTCCTACTGTTAAGGAGGAAGTGGCACCGATAGCTAGTGAGACCGGAAGTTCCATTCATCCAGCACCGGTAGCTAGTGAGACCGGGAGTTCTATTCATCCAGCACTTGCAATGGACTACATCTCTCATGCCGTCGTCGATCCCACTTATTTAAGGTGGTTGCGTAATCATATCACTGAGCGTTTACGTGAGCTGCGTGGTTCTCATTAGCTATTAGTACTTATTTGTATTGGACTATTTGTATTGGGTTGTTTTTGTATTAGACTATTTGTATTGGACTATATATATGAATTAGTACTGTATCAATCTCTGGATTATATTGGATTGTTTTTGTATTAGACTATTCGTTTCATTTGGATGTTAATTTACCGGTAGTGTTGTTCCACCGAAGGGGTCAGCGAACCCAGGGATAAAATGTGCTTGTATATTGTATTTCAGATTAAACTACAGGAAGAAAATGATTATGTGGAGAAAACTGCATACTGTAATTTATTTTATTTTTTTTCAAAATTTAGCGACGTCTACCGACGTTTACTAACGCTTTTCGACGGCACATAGCGTAGGTAGTCGTCGCTAAACTGGCATATATTTCCTCATTTACCCAGGATATACCGACGTATAGTGACAACACAAAATGTCGGTACTATATACCGACGCATAGCGACATCAAAAACGTCGGTAATTTTTCCAGGGAATACCAACGTATAGCGACATCATAAACGTCGCTATTTCATCGACGAAACGACAGTAAACGTTGGTATATTACCGACGTATCTTTGCGTCGGTAAACGTCGGTGTTGGCGACGATCAGCGACGTCTTTCCAAACAACGACTAAGGTTTTCGCGACAAGAGGAAGACGTTGCTAAATATGTTGCTAAACTGGTTTAGCGACGTCTTTAGGCATTTTAGCGACGTCTTTAGGCGTCGCTAAAATAACTTATTCTGGTAGTGTATCTTCTTCTTTGAGAAACCTAACACTCTTTGAGAAACCCTCGTCCTCATGTGACTCCTCTTTGGAGGATCTGGAAACTCTAGCCCTAAGTCTATCAAGGGACTCGTCTCTTTTCTTTTCTGGAGGATCTGGAAACCCTAACCCTGAATCTCAACTCTCGAGGGAATCGTCTCTTCTCTTCCTCTCTGGAGGATCTGGAGCCTAGATTTATAAGTATTTCAATTTTATAATATGCTTTTATTTCTTTGTTTGGTTCATATTTTGAAGAAGATCTCAGAAGCTTGGATTCTTTGGACTTTGTTTGGACTTATATAACATTACTGGAGCTATATTTCTTTGGACTTTGGTTTGGAGCATTACATTACTCAAGTGTTGTAATATTTGTACATTATGTAGGCATTACATTACTGAAGGAGATATTTGATATTATTAGAAACTTAGAATGTGTTATAATATTAGTTTTTGATGTTTTGGATGGACTGCATTTTGGTGCTCTGCAATGTCCGCATACATTACTGGATATTACTGGTTTTTGGCAGAAACTTGGAATGTGTTTAGAAGCTTGGAATGCTCTGCGTACATTTTGCTGCTCTGCATATATTGTTGATTTTTTTGATGTTTTTGGTCTTTTGGTTGAAGGGCTGAAGCCATCTTTGGTGGTGGTTTATAATTATTTTTTTAGGTCCAGAAGCCCAAATTTGGACTGGCTAATTGACCAAAAAAACATATGCATAAACTGAATAAACCTAATAACCGAACCAGTTAGTTCGGTTCAGTTTAAGTTCGGTTTTTGCCTAATTCGATTCGGTTTTGGTTTTAATTTTTCAAAATTTGATTTTTTTTTGTCTTTTGAAAAATCGGTTCGGTTTGGACCGAATAAACCGAATGCTCGCCCCTAGAGATTCCTGCCAGATCATCCAGAGACGCTCATTATAGGTGATGTATCTAAAGGTGTAAGTACACGTTCTTCAAATAAAATTACTGATATAGCAGCTAACGTAGCCTTTATATCGCAAGTAGAACCTAAAACTGAAGCAGAAGCTTTTGTTGATGATTTTTGGATTGATGCCATGCAAGAGGAACTTTGAAAGAAACAAAGTTTGGGAACTCGTTCCTAAACCTATTGGTCAAACGATAATTGGTACCAAATAGGTGTTCCGAATAAACAGAGTGAGGATGGGCAAGTACTACGCAACAAAGCACGTCTAGTTGGACAAGCTTATAATCAAGAAGAAGGTATTGATTATGATGAAATATATGCTCCTGTTGCTAGACTAGAAGCTATCAACATATTTTGTGCATTTGCATGTTTTCATGATTTCAGATTATTTCAAATGGACGTGAAAAGTGCATTTTTAAATGGATACTTGAATGAAAAAGTTTTTGTGAAACAACCCCCTGGATTTGAAGATTTTTAAAAGTCCGATCACGTCTTCAAACTTTGAAAAGCACTCTATGCACTCAAACAAGCCCCTCACGCTTGGTATGAATGCCTAAGTGCCTTTCTACTTAAAAATGATTTTTGAAAAGGAAGAGTTGATACTACTTTGTTTATCAAGTCTTTAGATGATGATATTCTACTTGTGCAAATATATGTTGATGACATCATTTTTGGTTCTACTAACGAAAAACTCTGTCAAGAATTTGCTAAGTGTATGTAGAGTGAGTTTGAGATGAGTATGATGGAAGAGCTAAACTACTTCCTAGGACTTCAGATCAAACAACACTCACAGGGAACATTCATCAACCAAGCTAAGTATACTAAAGACTTACTGAAGATGTATGACTTCGACAACATAAAGCCTATCGGAAATCCAATGGCTACATCTACCAAGCTTAACATTGATGAAAGTGGCAAACCAGTCGACCAGTGTAAGTATCGAGGTATGATTGGTAGTTTATTATATTTAACTGCTAGTCGCCCTGATTTTATGTTTAGTGTTTGCATTTGTGCTAGATATCAAGCTAATCCTAAGCAATCACACTTATGCATCGTTAAGCGTATCTTCCGATACCTTAAAGGAAGTTGTACAGTCGGCTTGTGGTATCCTAAAACCAAATCTTTTGACCTAATCGGTTATTCAGATGCAGATTTTGTAGGATGCAAAGTAGATCGTAAAAGTACCAGCGGTACGTGTCATTTTCTAGGTAAAGCTTTAGTCTCCTAGTTTAGCAAGAAGCAAAATTCTGTAGCACTATCAACGACTGAGGCTGAATATATCGTCGCAGGACGCTGTTGTGCTCAAATTTTGTTGATGAAGCAAACTCTAGAAGACTACAATCTGCACTACACGAAGATTCCCATATATTGTGATAACACTAGCGCGATTAACCTGACTAAGAACCCTGTATGTCACTCATGCACAAAGCACATAGAGTTTGTTATCACTTTCTACGTGATCACCAACAACACGAGGATATTTGCTTAGAGTTTATTGACACAGATCATCAACTAGCAGATATATTCACAAAACCACTGGCTGAAGACCGCTTTAACTATCTACATCGAGAGCTCGACATACTTGAATTTTTGGATTCATGATGCATTATGATTAATAAAAACTCTTATAACTTAAAACTTTAAAATTTATTAATTGAACTTATTTTGGGTACAAGCCGAAAGGGCCCTTTTGTCATACAGACGTAAATAGCCGAAAGTGACACGGTGTACTAGTCTTCGGACTATCGCTAGCTGGGATCCGGCCCCTATAGCTAACCTAAAGCAATGAACATTATTAAATAAAGAAGTTTAAAAGTTATCACGTGCATTTATCATTCATTATGCATTAATGAACAGGAAATCCAAGTGGCCGAACTCGGACCGAGTTCCGTTAACGTCGGTGAGGATTTCCAGAACAACAGCCGGCCCTAGCTCTTTATAAACCCCTCCATACTCCTTCTTATTCATTCCTCCACCGGAAACTATTCAAAAACTTAGTTTTTCATCTTCCAAGTTCTCATCCTCCTCCAACCCTAGATTTAGGAAGCTCGGAAGGTGACTCCCTCCTCCTATTCTCCACTATCTTTGAGGTATCTATTTTTTCCTTCTCTCTTATTTTCTATGGCTCCTAAGCTCCACAAGAGGAAGAAAGTTGCTTCCCAAGCGGGTTCATCTTCAACTTTGGAGTATGAACCTGTTAGCATTTTCAGTCCCGCAAGTCCTACTGACGACGAGGACTATGATTCTGCATTCTTTCCTTCTGTAGAATATTCAATTGCTTGGTTTGACTCTTTTCATGGTAGAGACATTTGTCTAGGATGCTCTGTAATTTTACTATATTTTCGGAATACGCTCCTATCTTTGAAAGACTTTCTCTCTGGGACTTCTTTGAAACCGCTGACAACATATATGACAATGCTGTCCGTATGTTCTATTGCAATATGCAAGTTAAGGACAATGGTAACATTTATTCTTGTGTCGGTGGTCATGAGCTTGAATTCAACTCAACCGACATTAGTGAATACTTTCACATGTCGAATGTCGGCGAGACTTTGGTTGATATTCATCATGTTCAATTCCCGGAAGGTGTTACCCTTGATTCTTTCAAGGCAGTTATGTGTCACCCTAGACCTGTTCCTCGCAATGGTAGGGTGTACTCAAAGCACCTTAATCAAAATTTCTATGAATTACATCGCTTTATTTTCTCCGCTTTGCTTTCCAAAACAGGATCTTCCGATGAGATCACGTTTTATGAGATGTCCGCGATGTATCATCTGCATTTCGGTGTTCCATTTTTTGTTCCCAAGAACTTTATAGCTTGGATGATTAGTTGCAGGCGTCCGGGGCATAACCTTTTATACCCTATGTAACTAGCAGCTATTTTTAGAAGATTCAGAATCAATCTTGTGTCCCTATTCTTCCACATCTTCTAAGCTGATTAGATCCAGGACTTATCCTAACCCACCTCTTCCACCCAGTGCTGGGCCTGATGTCATGCCCCAGAACCAGAATACTGGAGAGCGGGGGACAGACACAGCCAGCTACGTATATAAACGTGTAATCCACCTCGATATACGATCACGACTGTCTGGATGTATGAGGGTTTATCTACAATCCATCAGTCTCTTATGGTCAAGAACAAGCCTAGTGTCTCAATCTCAAGCAAGTACTAATATTTACAAGATGTTATACCATCAGATATTCAATAATAAGGGGTCCCATATATTTCATATACAGATGATCATGAAGCTAGTCGTACAAAATATGAGGACTAGCAAGAGTTTCAGTCATACATGATCAACCCTAGGATTTGTCAATCATGTTACAGCCCTTAGGCAGACAAAAAATATAAGTATTCAACATGAGCTAACACTTGCTCGGCGGTTAAATATTTCAAAAAAATAATTTTACAATTAGAGTGGGAGAGCAAAATAAACCCACTCGTAGCCAGGATTTCCTCTAGTGTTCACCATCGGGCAGGAAGGTTGGAAGATCCTCGGGAGCTACTCCAAAATCTGGCCATACAAAACCAGCTAAATCAGACCCCAGAAAGAGCAAGTGCCACAAAGGAGACTTCACTTAAGAACTAAAACCAGCATGTCAGAACATAAACAAGAATAATAATAAGAAGACATGAAATGTAAATAAGGCAACAAATGACGAGAGGACGAGGAACTATTTCGGAAGCCAGGTTACAATCCTTAAACCAAACAAGAACCGTAGTTGTAACCCTTCGCCTGAACATAACCGGGTCTCTAGCTATTTATTGCTAAGAGTAAAGCGTAAGCAAGCATGTCCTGAGATAGCCATGTACTGGATCTAGACAAGACTATACAGGATTGGACTCCATCCAACATTCACGGCCAAGCAAAGAGTATGGCTTGATACTTTAACTAACTAGGGTTATCACAAGCCTAGTTACTAGCAAGATGCAAAGAGATGTTCCGACAGTCAAAAGCCCTGCAGCTATCCAGGTTATCCAGGCGAGGTTTATGTAAGAGTTATCAAGAATTATTAGGTGACTTAGAGTGCAACACATAACAGTGTGCATATTACTTGTTTCAAGAAGTACCCCACATGACAGTGGGCTGAAAATGTGCCCTGCTCGTCGGCAGGCTACAAGTCTATCATGTGTGGCCGGGATAACGAGATCGCCTGTAACTAGAAACATCTCTCTATATGAGCTACTTTGATCAATCTAGTAATTAACCTAGTCAGATTCAGTATGAATCCCTGACCGTGGTAACCAGGGATTCAAGTCCTAAACATGATGTGAGACGAGACTGGTAGCTTATACAAGCATATTCAAGAAAAATCACCCACGGTGTCAAGACGAGTTATTACTCAGCATGTCAAGATAGCCGTTGTAACAACATTCAAGATTATATGTCAGATTTACTGTCACTTTTCGTTCCCGGAATGCGTATTTTTATACGTATACCGCTTGCCCGTATTTATTCAGGATTTATCATGCATTTATTTAGTAATTAATTCCTTTTATTTTGTGCTGATTATTTTTCTGTATTTTATTTTTTGCTTTTCCTTGGCTCTCGGTTCATTTCGGTTCATGGTGAGCCAACTTGGTTTGGCTTAGTTCAACATGGAAAGGAATGGGTGGCTAGGATTTGATGGAGTAAGATGGATGGTGGAGATGCACTTGATCTTGATATAAAACTTCTTCTTTCATTCTCTCTCTTCATTCATTCACATTTACTCCTCCACCAAACCCTAACCCACTTGTGAGAGGCAAGTAAATCTTGCACATCATGGAGGATTTCATGCATCCCTATTTATTTTTAGTCTATTGTGTTTGTCGCTTCTTTCTCTACATGTTTAGGTCTTGTAGTTTTTGTTTTTCATGGTTAGTTTTGTGTAGATCTATATTTTTCTCCTTTTTAATTTTCTTGGGTTTTGATCTATCAAACTTCATCATTTCCATGTTTTGATTGTTCTATGTTGTAGAGAATTCAATTCTACCTAATTTTGGTTTTTGAAAAGTTAGATTTCGACTTGATTTGAGTAAGTTATGGCCAAAAATTTTTTGGTCAAACTTCTATGTTCATCTGTCCTGATTCTGGCAGGGACGATAAAAAAATTTCTGGCCGCATGAACAGATTCTGGCCGCATAAGCAATTTTTGGCCGCATAAGCAATTTCTGGCCGCATGAGCAGATTCTGGCCGCATAAGCAATTTCTGGCCGCATAAGCAGTTTCTGGCCGCATGAGCAGATTCTGGCCACATAAGAAATTTCTGGCCGCATGAGCAGATTCCGGCCGCATAAGCAGATTCTGGCCCCATGAGCAATTTCTGGCCGCATAGGCAGATTCTGGCCGCATGAGCAGATTCTGGTCGTATGAGCAATTTCTGACCGCATGAGCAGATTCTTGCCGCAAAAGCAATTTCTGGCCGCATAAGCAATTTCTGGCCGCATGAGCAGATTCTGGCCTCATAAGCAATTTTTGGCCGCATGAGCAGATTCTGGCCGCATAAGCAATTTCTGGTCGCATAAGCAATTTCTGACAGCATAAGCAGATTCTGGACGCATAAGAAGATTCTGGCCGCATAAGCAATTTCTGGCCGCATGAGCAGATTCTGGCCGCATAAGCAGATTCTGACCGCATGAACAATTTCTGGCCGCATGAGCAAATCCTGGCCACATGAGCTTTTATTTTCTCGGCCGCATAAACCCTAGCCCATAATGTCCTTTGGCTGATTCTGTCCCGAGTTGACATTAATTAACATTGATTGTGACCTTGACTAATAATTGATCATGCGTTCCTAGTTGGAACTAAGAGACTGGCTAGTCGTCTTACTGAATTGAATAAATGAGACACATTCATATGAACTATGAACTATTGCAATCGACTGGCTGATTCTGAATATTGGCATATAGATACATGTAGGCTTCCATTTATTTATTTATTTTATAAAAGCAGCATATGTACTTTAGGGTCAAAGCATGATTATTTTGTGGCTAGTTTTGATTGTTATATTACGCTATGTAAAACCTACAACCTAACCGCACGGGTATCGTTGTAGAGTTGTGCATATCGTACCCCGTACGAAAGTACTTATTCTGAATGACCATGATCCACGGCATGGGATTTCACTTAACATAGAGGCTATTAAGTTAAATAAAATAATGATTGTATGAAGGGAATGGATTCTCGAGTTCTTACATGGCAGCCCTCTTTGGGACTATTAAGTGCCCGACAGGCCGGCTATTTCCCACAGATACTGCAAATCTGTCACACGGGCTGGGGGCGGTATCTGCTTATATTACTTATTGTATATTCTATGTTGATGATGGGCGTCCCGCTGGGACTCGTCTAATTCATGATTGGCGCAATGGATTGATTGGATAGACTAGCCTTGCTTGCACATAGTAAGAATTGAGGAATCCTTATTGCATATTCCAGGATAACCTGGAACTCACAGTAGCAAGCCGTAGTAGTTGAATGACCATTTAAATTGACTTGTTTGTGTACTGTACCTACTCCGTTAACTAACTGAGATGATCAGAATGTCAGGACATGACGGGCCAACTTCTGTCCTTGTTTGGTTGGAAGGTTGGTTAGAAGTGTCGTGATGATTACGTGAATCCCAGTGGCAAGCAAATATCTATATATCATATCCTCCTATTTCTGGTTTTAATTCCTCATATCGTGCTTTCTTGCGGTACTTGCTATTGGAGGTCTAACCTCTCTGGTTTTGTATGGCCAGATCTAGAGCCGGTTCCCGAGGACTCAGCTTACTTCCATCTCCAAGATGGTCAATACTAGAGTGATGATCGCAGGAGGACTCGAGTGGGTTCCTTACTTCCCCGCTCGTTTTGTTATTTACTTTATACTTTGCCGTTTGGCACCGGCATGTCAGTCGGATTGTCTTGTATTTACTTTTACATAATTGTAACTAAGTCAGGCTGCAGCTGATGAACAATTGTGTATACTTTACTACATTATCTGGCTATATTTGGTAAAGCCAGATCTCAAGAACATTTTGACTGAGCGTTTGGGATGCCTTACTGTTTTATCTCACATATTCTCTATTACTGTTTCTTGCTTGAATGATTGAGACAATAGATGTAAAGTGACCCTAGGGAGACTTTCATGTAGTATGCACCCTCTTGTCTTTTAGACAGCATTGATCGTATTATACGGTATTCATCTACCCGTAATACGTAGCTGGCTGAGTCAATCCCCCGCTCTCCAGTATTCTGGTTCTGGGGCGTGACAAGGTTTTAGTGGTGGCCCATACAGGTCTGATTTCAGACTTGTGGGGTGTTTTGATTTATAGGATGTCTCAATCACACATGTTCTCCCTTGATCTCATGCTTCGTTGATTCTCAACTCTAGCTTGACATTTCGGTATCCCTTGACTTCATTGATCCTTCACGTCCGATTGTTTGATTGCTCTCTTGTCCCTTTTCTTAGGGGCACTTCGTCTGCATCTGTCAGGATTGGACAGCAACAACAAGGGCAACATGGACAACCTGACCAGGTTGGTCAGTAACAAGGGTCGGTACTACCTCAAGAGACCATCCAAGAAGAAGTGATAGTGGAACCAGCAGCTGGACCACAGTATCCGGAGGTTCCAACGCCACCAATAGTTCCACCGACCCCTGTGGAAGTGGACACACCGGCCCTTCTGGAGATCATGAGAGGGATGATGGCTACTCAGCAACACCAGATGTTAGTCCAGCAGCGCATGCACGCTCAATTACAAGAACAGAACGTACTACTCAACCAAGGATTACAGACGGCTTTGGAAAGAGGGGCAAGGACAAATTCAGGAGCATCCACCAGGTTTTGCAAGTATCTACCAGGTTTTGCAAGTACAACCCCCACCGTTTTGAGGGCACGGAAGATGCCATCTCAGCAGATACATGGCTTAAGGATATTGAGGTTATTTTGACAGCAACTAAGGTGCCAGCGGAAGAACGTGTGGATCAAGTGAAGTTTTTACTTCAGGATCTCGCACGTGATTGATGGGAATCAGAGGAGGTAGGCATCAGACGTCCTGTTGCTTGGGATGATTTTACTGCAAGATTCAAGACAAAGTACTATAGAGTTGTGGCACAGTTTGAGCTACAACAGAGGTTTATCAACCTCAAGCAGGCCGGCAAGACGGTAGATGCCTATGCAGCGGAGTTCTGTAGATTGAGCAGGTTCGCCCCAGAGATGGTAGCAACAGAGAGCCAGAGGGCTATGAGGTTCCAGCAAGGGTTTCACCTTGAGCTCTTACAATTGATAGAGGGGCACAATTATCAGACTTTCGATGAAGTGTTAACGGCGACCCGGAGGCATGAGATCACTATTCAGAGGATTGCAGCAAGGACTGGGTGTCAGAAGAGATCCCACAGTCAGATTGAAGGAGGAGGGGGAGTAGCGCCATGAACAACAGTACCGTCCCTTGGCATTCGCATTCACGATGTGGCAATACGAGGGCCAGCACCACCGCCAAGACAGTAGCAACAACAACAGCATCAGAGAAAGAACCAGCAACCCCCGACTGGCTGTACTTATTGTGGAAAGGTAGGGCACACTAGAGATGTGTGTCGGACATTGAATGGGCAGTATTTGATATGTGGAAATCCAGATCATCGGGTTGCCACCTGTCCCTTGAATTCGAGGTCAGGAGGACCAGTGCAACAATTTCCTGCTCTGCCAGCACCAAGGGCAGGCCAGTATCGAGGACCAGCGGTGGCAGTAAGACCTTTGGCACAACGTCCTTTCATGTCACAGGCTCAGATGTTTCGGCAGCAGGGACCACCGATACAGCAACAACACAGACCACCCCATCATCATCAAAGAAGGGGCCAGCAGCAGCACCAGGCTAGGCCGCAACATGGAAACCAACAAGGAGGTCGAGGGCAGGCATTCACTCTGTCCTTGGAAGAGGCATTGGCATCGGAAGATGTTGTGGTAGGTAACATTCTCATTGCCTCATATCCCGCAGTAGCATTGTTTGATTCGGGAGCATCACACTCATTTATATCTGCACAATTTGTAACACGACTAGGAATGGAGTTCGAGGCATTGCCAGGGAGGTTGAATATACTCACTGGTAATGGGCTTGTAGGAGTTAATAGAGTTATTCTAGCATGTAGCGTTGTAGTTTGCGGGCATTCTTTACCCGCCAGGTTGATAGAATTTCCTGTTAGAAATTTTGACGTTATCTTAGGCTTGGACTGGCTGAAAGACAGTCATGCGACAATAGATTGTCGTAGAGGGAGTGTATCTTTTGATATTCCAGGCATGAAGCCGTTCACCTTAGTCAGATCAGTGGCAACTCAACAAGACCAGGGGGTAGTAACGGCAATGGAAGAGGTTCAAGTTCCGAAGGTAGTTGAAGAGTTTCTTGATGTATTTTCTGAAGAACTTCCAGGTCTGCCACCAGTTAGAGATATTGAGTTTAGCATAGAATTGGCACCTGGAACTAAACCGATATCAGATCGAGTTTACAGAATGGCGGATTCAGAACAGGCCAAGGTATATCAGCACATAGAGGAACTGAAGGAGAAGTTCATCCAAGCAAGCATATCACCATGGGCAGCACCCGTGGTACTTGTGGGGAAGAAGGATGGGTCATCCAGATTATACATTGACTACAGGAAGCTCAACGCGGCAACAGTAAAGAACAAATACCCACTACCCAGGATCGACGACTTGTTTGATCAGTTGAGCAAAGCTAGAGTTTTCTTCATGATAGATCTTCGTTCAGGGTATCATCAAGTGAGGGTTCGGAAGGAGGATGTCCCCAAGACAGCGTTCAGGTCAAAGTATGGACATTATGAATTCTTGGTAATGCCGTTTGGTTTGACCAATGCTCCAGCAACATTCATGGATTTGATGAACCGCATCTTTATGCCGTACTTAGATCAGTTTGTCGTGGTGTTTCTTGACGACATTCTTGTATGCTCTGCTAATGAAAAGGAGTATGAAGACCACCTCAGAAAAGTGGTACAGGTTCTGAGAGAGAACCAATTGTATGCCAAGCTCAGCAAGTATGAGTTCTGGACGGATCATGTTTCATTTTTGGGTCACATCATATCAGGAGCTGGAGTAGCAGTGGATCCCAAGAAGGTAGAAGCAGTAGAGAGTTGGCCAGGACCCAAGACCGTAGCTGATGTGCGAAGTTTCTTGGGATTGGCAGGATATTACAGAAGGTTCGTATCAGACTTTGCAAGGCTTTCAGCACCCATGACCAGCTTGACACGAAAGGATGTGCCATTCGTTTGGTCGGCAGAATGTCAGGCATCATTTGAGACTTTGAAGCAGAAGTTGATATCAGCACCTATTCTTACATTGCCAGTTGGACCCGAAGGTTTTACTGTATATTGTGATGCGTCAGATAAAGGACTTGGATGTGTCCTCATGCAACATGGAAAGGTGATAGCGTATGCATCTAGGCAACTTCGAGACCACGAGAAGAATTATCCAACTCATGACTTGGAGTTGGCGGCAGTAGTATTTGCTTTGAAGCTATGGAGGCATTACTTGTACGGTGATCGAGTAGACATGTACACAGACCACAGAAGTCTGAAGTATATCTTTACTCAGAAGGAGCTGAACATGAGGCAGAGAAGATGGCTAGAGTTGATCAAGGATTACGACGTGAAGCTTCAGTATCATCCAGGCAAGGCTAATGTGGTAGCAGATGCTCTCAGCAGGAGAGGCAGCACATTTATGTTGACAGCACAGAAGCATATCTTAGAAGACCTTCAGGAGATGGGCATCGAAGTTGTACTTCCTTGTGATGTAAGAATTTTGGTGAATCTACAAGTTCAATCCGACTTGGTAGGCAGGATCAAGGCAGCTCAGGCACAGGACCCAAGGATTCAGAAGCTTAGGACAGAATTTGAGTCAGGACTCAGAAATGAGATACAAATTCATAAAGATGGTATACTTAGGTTTGGGTCACGTCTATGTGTGCCTAGTAGAGATATCAGACAGGAGGTTATGACAGAACCTCATAATTCCCAGTATTCTATAAACCCTGGAGGGACCAAGATTTACCAAGATATCAAGCAGCACTTCTGGTGGAATGGAATGAAGAGGGTGATAGTTAGATTCATTTCCCGTTGCTTGACATATCAGCAAATGAAGGCAGAACAGCAGAGGCCAGCTGGACTATTGCAACCACTTTCTATCCCGGAATGGAAATGGGAGCACATTACCATGGACTTTGTGACCGGTTTACCGAGATGGCCAAGTGGTAAAGATGCTATTTGGGTGATAGTAGATCGGCTTACAAAGGTGGCACACTTTCTTCCTTTCAGAGTAGGGCAATCTACAGAAAAGTTGGCAGAGCTGTATATGTAGCAGATAGTCAGGCAGTATGGAGTCCCTGTCAGTATTGTGTCAGACAGAGATACCCGTTTTATATCATATTTCAGGAAAAGCTTACATCATAGTCTGGGTACCAAGTTAAGATTTAGCACGGCTTACCATCCGCAGACGGACGGGCAATCAGAAAGAACAATTCAGACTTTAGAGGATATGTTACGAGCTTGTACTCTAAATTTTGGAGGGTCTTGGGAGAGCCACCTACACTTAGTCGAGTTCTCATACAACAACAGTTATCAAGCCAGTATCCATATGGCGCCATTTGAAGCATTATATGATAAGAAGTGTAGGTCGCCACTAGCATGGGACGATATCGGGGAGAGGAAGATGCTAGGCCCAGAAATGATTGTTCAGACAGTTGAAGTGGTTAAGGGAATTAGAGAGCGACTTCGAGTTGCGCAGGATCGGCATCGTCATTGGGTGGACCAGCATCGTAGGCCGCTAGAGTTTTCTGTTGGGGACCACATATTCTTACGGATCTCACCTACTCGTGGGGTCATTAGATTTGGCTTTCGCGTGAAGTTGAGTCCGCGGTACGTGGGCCCATTTGTTATCCTTGATAGGATAGGCGATGTTGCTTATCATTTATCCCTTCCACCTTCGTTACGAGAGGTACATGACATGTTTCATGTAACTCAGTTGCGTAGATATGTATCGGACCCAAGCCATATCCTCGATCATTTTGAACTGGTTGTTGGTACCAATCTGTCTTACGAGGAACAGTCGGTGTCCATTTTGGACCGAAGAGAGATGATACTCAAGAACCGAACAATTAGCCTTGTCCAGGTTACTTGGGGTCATCACTCTTTAGGGGAGTCAACGTGAGAACGTGAGGATGATATCCGATCGTGGTACCCGCACTTGTTTGACTCACAAGGTATATTTTATTACCATATGCCTTGATTGTCTTGATTCCACATGCATATCCCCGTATGATTAGTAGCTAGGTTTTATGGATTGATAGTATAGTTGCAGATTAGTGGCTGATTGGTATCATAGGGTGATTGATTGTCTGCTGTATTGCTTGTGCCTGGCCCTAATATTTCTAACCTGCTTGGATTTGAAATTCCGAGGACGAAATTTATCTAAGGTGGGTAGAGATGTCACTTCCCGTTCTCGGAATGCGTATTTTTATACGTATACCGCTTGCCCATATTTATTCAGGATTTATCGTGCATTTATTTAGTAATTAATTCCTTTTATTTCATGCCGATTATTTTTTTGTATTTTATTTTCTGCTTTTCCTTGGCTCTCGGTTCATTTCGGTTCATGGTGAGCCAACTTGGTTTGGCTTGGTTCAATATAGAAAGGAATGGGTGGCTAGGATTTGATAGAGTATGATGGATGGTGGAGATGCACTTGATCTTGATATAAAACTTCTTCTTTCATTCTCTCTCTTTATTCATTCACATTTACTCCTCCACCAAACCCTAACCTACTTGTGAGAGGCAAGTACATCTTGCACATCATGGAGGATTTTATGCATCCCTATTTATTTTTAGTCCATTGTATTTGTCTCTTCTTTCTCTACATGTTTAGGTCTTGTAGTTTTTGTTTTTCATGGTTAGTTTTGTGTAGATCTAAGTTTTTCTCCTTTTCGATTTTCTTGGGTTTTGATCTATCAAACTTCATTATTTCCATGTTTTGATTGTTCTATGTTGTAGAGAATTCAATTCTACCTAATTTTGGCTTTTGAAAAGTTAGATTTCGACTTGATTTGAGGAAGTTATGACCAAAACAATTTTGGTCAAACTTCTATGTTCATCTGTCCTGATTCTGGCAGGGACGATGAAAAATTTCTGGCCGCATGAGCAGATTCTGGCCGCATAAGCAATTTCTGGCAACATAAGCAATTTCTGGCCGCATGAGCAGATTCTGGCCGTATAAGCAATTTCTGGCCGCATCAGCAATTTTTGGCCGTATGAGCAGATTCTGGCCGCATAAGCAATTTCTGGCCGCATGAGCAGATTCTGGCCACATAAGCAATTTCTGGCCGCATAAGCAGATTCTGGCCGCATGAGCAGATTCTGGCTGCATAAGCAATTTCTGGCCGCATGAGCAGATTATGGCTGCAAAAGCAATTTCTGGCCGCATAAGTAATTTCTGGCCGCATGAGCAGATTCTGGCCGCATAAGCAGATTCTGGTCGGATGAGCAATTTCTGGCCGCATGAGCAAATCCTGGCCGCATGAGCTTTTATTTTCCCGGCCACATTAACCGTAGCCCATAATGTCCTTTGGCTGATTCTGTCCCGAGTTGACATTAATTAACATTGATTGTGACCTTGACTAATAATTGATCATGCGTTCCTAGTTGGAACTAAGAGACTGGCTAGTCGTCTTGAATTGATTGAATGAGACACGTTCATATGAACTATGAACTATTGCAATCGATTGGCTGATCCTGAATATTGGCATATAGATACATGCCGGCTTCCTTTTATTTATTTATTTTACAAAAGCAGCATGTGTACTTTAGGGTCAAAGCATGATTATTCTGTGGCTAGTTTTGATTGTTGTATTACGCTATGTAAGACCTACAACCTAACTGCACGGGTATCGTTGTAGAGTTGTGCATATCGTACCCCGTACGAAAGTACTCATTCTGAATGACCATGATCCACAGCATGGGATTTCACTTAACATAGAGGCTATTAAGTTAAATAAAATAATAATTGCATGGAGAGAATGGATTCTCGAGTTCTTACATGGCAGCCCTTTTTAGGACTATTAAGTGCCCAACAGGCCGGCTAGTTCCCACAGATACTGCAAATCTGCCACATGGGCAGGGAACGGTATCTGCTTAGATTATTTATTATATATTGTATATTGATGACGGGCGTCCCGCTGGGACTCGTCTAATTCATGATTGGCGCAATGGATTGATTGGATAGCCTTACTTGCATATAGTAAGAATTGAGGAATCCTTATTGCATATTCCAGGATAACCTGGAACTCACAGTAGCAAGCCGTAGTAGTTGCATGGCCGTTTAAATTGACTTGTTTGTGTACTGTACCTACTCCGTTAACTAACTGAGATGATCAGAATGTCAGGACATGACGGGCCAACTTCTGTCCTTGTTTGGTTGGGAGGTTGGTTCGAAGTGTCGTGATGATTACGTGAATCCCAGTGGCAAGCAGAGATCTATATATCATATCCTCCTATTTCTGGTTTTAATTCCTCATATCGTGCTTCCTTGCGGTACTTGCTATTGGAGGTCTAATCTCTCTGATTTTGCATGGCCAGATCTAGAGCTGGTTCTCGAGGACTTAGCTTACTTCCACCTCCAAGATGGTCAATACTAGAGGGATGATCGCAGGAGAACTCGAGTGGGTTCCTTACTTCTCCGCTCGTTTTGTTATTTACTTTATACTTTGCCGTTTGGCACCGGCATGTTAGTCGGATTGTCTTGTATTTACTTTTACATAATTGTAACTAAGTCAGGCTGCAGCTGATAAACAATTGTGTATACTTTACTACATCATCTGGCTATGTTTTGTAAAGCCAGATCTCAAGAACATTTTGATTGAGCGTTTGGGACGCCTTACTACTTTATCTCACATGTTCTCTATTACTGTTTCTTGCTTGAATGATTGAGACAATAGATGTGAAGTGACCCTAGGGAGACTTTCATGTAGTATGCACCCCTTGTCTTTTAGACAGCATTGATCGTATTATACGGTATTCATCTACCCGTAATACGTAGCTGGCTGAGTCATTCCCCCGCTCTCCAGTATTCTGATTCTGGGGCGTGACATTTACTTATCAAGATTACTTGTCAAGAGTGCGCCACGGCGGACTACTATTAAGATTACTTATCTTGTCAAGAGTGCGTCACGACGGACCACCATCAATAATTATCATGCCAAGTTACTTGTCAAGAGTGCACCACGACGGATCACTATTTAAAAGTTATTCATGTCGTGTTACTTGTTAAGAGTGCACCACGGCGGGTCACTATCAAGAGTTATCATGCAAAGCCATATTGCCATGTCGTGTTCAGGATTAAATTAAGATAAGTTATGCCTAAGATTCACAATCATTAAATCGGGTAGTCACAAGTTAGGTTGAGTACAACGTGTACGCAATTTAAAACATAAAACAATATAATAATAAAAGAACATACAAAGGCAAGGGAATGGGGGCCAAGGAAGCAGGCGGCCAAGGCATGCGGTCCGCAGGACCAAGGCGGTACGCAGGACAAAATAGGACAGGAACTCATGCGGCCAAAGACTCATGCGGTTCGCAGGACCAAGGCGGTCCGCAGGATGCAGGCAGCCAAGGACTCATACGGCCAGAATCATGCGATCCGTCGGACCAAGGAGGTCCGCAGGGCCATGCGGCCGAGGACTCATGCGACTAGACTCTTGCGGTCCGCAGGGCGCATGCGGCCGAAAACTCATGCGGCCAGATTCATGCGGTCCGCAGGACCAAGGCGGTCCGCAGGGCGCATTCGGCCGAGGTCTCATGCAGTCTACAGGACCAAGGCGGTCCGTATAACACAATGGGACAGGAACTCATGCGGCCAAAGACTCATGCGGTCTACAGGACCAAGGCGGTCCGCAGGGCGCATACGGCCGAGAACTCATGCAGCTAGACTCATGCGGTTCGCAGGACCATGGCGGTCCGCAGGGCGCTTGCGGCCGAGAACTCATGCGGTCAGACTGCTCATCTTCTCCAAGAATCCGAGAGAGATGGCCATGGAGTTCATGATTTCCAAGATTCGTAAATCCTTCGATTTTAGTAGAAATCTGGACTCCAATAGGTTAAAATAGGGTAGAACGAAATTCTCTACAACATGGAACAACTAGATTTTGAAAACAAGTAAGTTTGACAGATCAAAACAAAAGAAAACCAAAAATAATGTAAACTTAGATCTACAAGAAAATATCTACCAAATTAAAAAATGCTAAGTTCTAAAGTGTCATAGAATCATATAAGAAACACAATGGAACAAATAGAATTAGGTTCCTCCATGAAGCAAGTTGCACTTGTATAAGGTTTCTTGGTAGGTGGAAAGAGTTTTGAGGAAGAAGAAGAAGTAATGAAGAGTAAAGAAACAGAGAGAAAGTAGTTGGGGGTTTATAAAGAGAGGGGATGGTTAAACATGTTGAACCAACCATCAAAATAAACCAAACCAAGTCATCCATAACAAGTCAAGTTGGACCAAACCAACCCAAGGTCAATCCTAGTCAAGATACATCAAGGCAAGCCACAAAGAAATACGAAAATACAGTAAATAAAATACGGGTCGAAATCCGTATATGTATACTAGAAATACGTATAACGAAAAACGGGAGTGACAACTTTACCCACCTTAAAAGAATTTCGTCCTCAGAATTTAATCAAGAGTTTAGAGATATCGGGGCAAGCTATTCTAAAGCACAACCCATCTACGACTAGCAACCAATCAAGCAATCATTCATGCAAGCAAGGAATTTAAAAGCATAAGGCATAAGGAAGACAATATACCTTATGAGTTAAGCAGGTGTGGATATCGCGAGCGGATATCATCCTCACGCTCCCACGTTGACTCACCTAAAGAGTGGTGACCCCAAGTAACACGGACTAAACTAATAGTCTTGTTCTTGAGTACCTTCTCTCTTCGGTCCAATATGGATATGGGCCTTTCCTCATACAAAAGGCTGGTACCAACAACCAATTCTGAATGATCAAGGACATGGCTCGGATCCAGGATATACCGTCACAATTGGGATATATGGAACACGTCATGTACCTTACGTAACGACGGCAGAAGAGCGAGACGATAGGACACATCACCTACTCGCTCAAGGATATCGAACGGCCCTATATACCTAGGACTAAGCTTTCACCGTACGCCGAATCGAATGACGTCTCGGGTAGGCGAGATCCTAAGGAATACGTGGTCGCCGACGGAAAACTCAAGGGGACGCCGATGAGAATCGGCCCAATGGTGCTGGCGATCTTGGGCAACTCGGAGGTGATCTCTGACTTGCCTGACCACCTCGATAGTCTGCATAACCATCTCTGGACCAAGCATCTTCCTCTCGTCTACATCATCCCAGGCTAAAGAAGATCTGCAATTCCTGCCATATAGTGCCTCGAAGGGTGGTATCTGGATGCTAGCCTGGAAAATGTTGTTATAGGAGAACTCCACTAGGTGTAGGTGATATTCCCACGAACCACCGAAGTCCAACGTATAAGATCGCAACATATCTTCAAGAGTCTGAATCGTGCATTCTGACTGACCATCTATCTGCGGATGATATGCTGAACTGAACTTGAGACGAGTCCCAAAACTCTCTTAAAGACTTCGCCAAAAGTACGATGTGAATCTTGAATCTCTATCTGATATGATACTAACTGGCACTCCATGCAATCTGATAATCTGCCTGAGGTACATCTTTGCTAGCTGTTCCATCGACTGACCAACTCTGAATGGGAAAAAAGAAGCTACCTTCGTTAGACGATCAACGATAACCCATATAGCATATCTCCCATCTGGAGATCAAGGTAACCCAGTTACAAAATCTATGGTGATATGCTCCCACTTCCTTTCCAAAATTTGTAAAGGTTGATAAAGTTCGGCTGGTCTCTAATGTTCAGCCTTAATTTATTTGCAAACTAAACAACGAGAGACAAACCGAGCTATCTCCCTCTTCATGCCATTCTATCAGAAATGCTGAAGGATGTCTCGGTACATCTTCGTACCACCGGAATGAATAGAATACTGTGAACTGTGAGCCTCTGTCAAGATCTTCTGTCTGATATCACCATTGGGTACACAAAGACGCCTCCCATGTCGGAGAGTACCATCTTCGTGAATACACAACTCTAGTCTTCGTCCTGCTTCACACTCTGCTCTGAGCCGCTGAAGCTTAGAATCTGCTGCCTGAGCTGCCCAGATCCTCTCTACTATACTGGACTGCACTTGCATGCTGGCCATCAGTGCCACATTAGTGGGGAGAACTACCTCAATCTCCATCTTCTGAAGGTCGGCTAATAACTCTGGTTGCGCTGTTAGGAAATAAACTCTGTCTCTCCTACTCAACGCATCTGCAACTACGTTGGCCTTCTCGGAATGATACTGCAGGTTGATGTCATAATCCACCAGTAGCTCTAGCCATCTTTATTGACGCATATTGAGATCCTTCTGGGTAAATACATACTACAGACTCTTATGGTCGGTGAAGACCTCCACTCGATCTCCATATAAATAATGCCTTCAAGGCTTCAATGCAAAAACTACTACTGCTAACTCCAAGTCATGGGTAGGATAATTCCTCTCATGGTCACAAAGCTGGCGTGACTCATAAGCTACTACCTTACCATGTTGCATCAATACGCATCCCAATCCTCTGCCTGAAGCGTCACAATAAACTAAAAATCCTCCAGTCCCGTCTGGAAGAGTGAGAATGGGGGCCGTCATTAATCCTTACTTCAACTTCTCAAATGAACTCTAACACTCTGCTGTCCAAGCAAACTGTATATCCTTACGGGTCAACCGCTTCATGGGCGCTAAAATCTGAGCAAAATCTGATACAAACTGTCGGTAATAGCCGGCAAATCCTAGAAAACTTTGAACTTCTGCGACGGTGCTGGGAACTGGCCATGTCTCTATAGCTACTATCTTCTGGGGGTCCACTTCCACTCCACCTTTGGTGATGATGTGACCCAAGTACGATATACGGTCAAGCCAAAACTCGTACTTACCGAACTTCGCATACAACTGGTGCTATCTGAGAATCTGAAGGACTACTCTGAGATGCTGTTCATGCTCCGCTTCACTCTTGCTATAGACCAAGATGTCGTCTAAAAACACTATCACAAACTGATCCAAATAGGGCATAAAGATACGATTCATGAGGTCCATGAATACGGCTGGTGCATTGGTAGCTCCAAATGGCATAACAAAGAACTCCTAATGCCCATATCTGGATCTGAACGTCGTCTTCAGGATGTCTTGCTCTCTTACTCTGATCTGGTGGTATCCTGATCGCCAGTCAATCTTCAAGAATACTACCGCTCCACTGAGCTGATCAAATAAGTCATATATCCTTGGTAGAGTATATATGTTCCTGATTGTTACAGAGTTCAATGTACGATAATCAACACATAATGTTGACGTACCATCCTTCTTTTTCACTAGAAGCATCGGGGCTCCCCAAGGTGATCCGCTAGCACGAATGAATCCCTTGGTTCTAAGTTCTTCAATTATCTTGTACAAAATCTCCAACTCTGAAGGTGCCATCCTGTAGACTCTCTCTGATACCGGTGTCGTCCCTGGAATCAAGTCGACAGTGAACTCTATCTCTCTCTCTGGTAGCATGCCTGGAAGTTCTTCGAAAAATACATCAGGAAACTCTTCTACTACTTTGGGAAACTAAACTGCCTCTACTACTGCCATCCGAAAGACTGGGGGAGAAGGTTCTACTTTGCCTCTGAAAAATAAAAACTCTACTTTGCCTGGAATACTAAAAATAATTCTGCCAATATGGCAATCTATTCTTGCGTATTAATCCTTCAACTAATCCATTCCTAGGACCACATCATAATCGGCTATCGAAAATTCTATCAACCTAGCGGGAAACTCTCTACCGCTAACTATGATTCGACAACAGAAAAAGACTCTATCTACCCCCATAAGACCGTTACCAGTAAGTATATTAAGCCTTATGGATAATGACTCGGGTTCCAGTCCTACTCGTGTTGCGAATCGTGTAGACATAAATGAATGCGATGCACCTGAATCAAATAATACTGAAGCTGGAAAAGAGTTGACGAGATTGGTACCTGCCACCACCTCACCTGAAGCTAACTCTTCCTCTATGGTCAGAACCATAGCCTGACCTTGCCCTCTGGGTACTGGTTCCCTCTGCTAGAAACTTCTCTGTCGGTTCTGTATCTGAGCTTGGGTCTGGGCATACTACTGGGATCTCTGCTGCTGGAAGGCTTGTGCCTGAGGCGACAATGGCCTCGAAGGCTGGTACTGCTGCTGCTACTGCACTGGTGCTGGGGTTGGTCCCCTAACCGATGTACTAGTTAGGTTTGATGATGAACTGGCTCTATTTGGGCAGGACCCTATAATGTGGTCTGGTGCCCCACAAGCCAAGCATAATCCCTGTGCTCTACGATACTCCGAAACAACGTGTACCGGCTTCCCACAATGAGTGTAGCCCATTACAGAAAACTGCCTACACTTCTATTACTGAGGGTACATCGGTGCTGAATTCTGAACCATCGTAACTGAATTCATCCTTCGGAGAACTCCAATCGACAAAGCCCTAGCTGTCGGGGCTGGTGCTGAGGACAGACTCATCTGCCCATGAGATCTCTTTCTGCTTCCGGTTCGGTCCATGATCCTCTGTGAGGTATACTCATACCTCCTAGCTGCCCTCAAGACAGCATCAAAATTCTGATGCTCGAACTGCTCTACAGCTAGAATAATTTCTAGGTGGAGTCCCTGCTGAAACCGCTATGCTCGATCCAACTCGGTTGCCACCAAGGTGGGAGCAAACCGACTCAGTCTTAAAAACTCGACAGCATATCCATCAACAGTCCTGCTCATCAGTTTCAAATTAGTGAATCTCGTCTGCAGATTATATCGAGCCACTTCATCAAAGTACTTGATCTAAAACTTGTCACTAAACATCGCCCATGGGACAGGTGTCGCCAATCCAACTGCTAACATTACCCACTAGGTGCGGGCTAAGTCCAATAACTGTAGGCGCACTATAGCCACCTTCTCTCCCTCGGGAAACCTGGCTGCCTCCAGGTTAACTTCTATGTCCTGAAGCCACGCATCAGCAGCGATAGCATCTTCACTGCCATCAAAGAAGGGAGGGTTTAGGCGCTTGAAATTTTTGGCTGCACTGTTACCTTGATAACCAACTCTGCCCATGGCTGTCTGTACTGTCCGGTGCAGGGCATCACTTCGACGATCCTGTGATGCAAGTAATTTCCTGATAAGTCCAATCAAGTCCCTGTTGTCGGACTCTGCAGGCTAGACTGGCTGAACTGGGGGCTCTGGGTCATCAGGGTGCATGGCTCGGGATGTTGCTCCCGAGTGCTGGGCTTGGACTTCCTATTGCTGCTGGGGTACGGGTTGAGCTCCTCCCGGCTGATCGGTAGGAATAATGCCACTGAAGCAATGACATGGGGAACAATAAGGAATGACCAAGATAGATCAAAGATTTTAAACATGTTATCAGGTCAAGATTTCAGGAGATTTAGAAGCCGTGAGTAGAGATCAAAGATGAGTGCTAATTGAGACATCTATTCGGTAAAACCCTCACACATCTTGATTTACAAGACCTGCATGGGCCACCACTTAAACCGTGTCACGCCCCAGAACCAGAATACTGGAGAGCGGGGGACAGACACAGCCAGCTACGTATATAAAAGTGTAATCCACCTCGATATACGGTCACGGTTGTCTTGATGTATGAGGGTTTATCTATAAGCCATCAATCGCTTATAGTCAAGAACAAGCCTAGTGTCTCAATCTCAAGCAAGTACTAATAGTTACAAGATATTAGACCATCAGATATTCAATTGTAAGGCGTCCCATACATTTTATATACAGATGATCATGAAGCTAGTCATACAAAATACGAGGACTAACAAGAGTTTTAGTCATACATGATCAACCCTAGAATTTGTCAATCATGTTACAGCCCTTAGGCAGACAAGAAATATAAGTATTCAACACGAGCCAACACTTGTTCGGTGGCTAAACTCCTCAAAAGAATAATTTTACAATTAGAGTGGGACAGCAAAATAAACCCATTCGTTGCAAGGATTTCTTCTAGTGTTCACCATCTTACAGAAAGGCTGGAAGATCCTCGAGAGCTACTCCGAAATATGGCCATACAAAACCAGCTGGGTCAGACCCCAGAAAGGGCAAGTGCCACAAAGGAGGCTTCACTTAAGGACTAAAACCAGCATGTTAGAATATTAACAAGAAGACGTGAAATGTAATTAAGGCAACAAATGACGAGAGGACGAAGAACTATTCCGAAAGCCAGGTTACAATTCTTAAACCAAACAAGGACCGGGGTTGTAACCCTTTGCCTGAACAGAACCGGATTTCTAGCCATTTATTGCTAAGAGTAAAGCGTAAGCAAGCATGTCCTGATATAGCCATGTACTGGATACAGACAAGACTAGACAGGATTGGACTCCATCCAACATTCACGGCCAAACAAAGAGTACGGCTTGATACTTTAACTAACTAGGGTTATCACATGCCCCGTTACTAGCAAGATGCAATGAGATGTTCCGGCAGTCACAAGCCCTGCAGCTATCCAGGTTATCCAGGCGAGGTTCATGTAAGAGTTATCAAGAATTATTAGATGACTTAGAGTGTAACACATAACAGTGTCAAGACGAGTTATTACACAGCATGTCAAGATAGTCGTCGCAACAGCATTCAAGATTACATGTCAGGTTTACTTATCAAGTTTACTTGTCAAGAGTACGCCACGACGGGCCACTATCAAGTTTACTTATCTTGTCAAGAGTGCGTCGCGACGGACCGCTATCAAGAATTTTCATGCCAAGTTACTTGTCAAGAGTGCACCACGATGGGTCACTATTTAAGAGTTATTCATGTCGTGTTACTTGTTAATAGTGCACCACGGCGGGTCACTATCAAGAGTTATCATACAAATCCATATTGCCGTGCCGTATTCAGGGTTAAATTAAGACAAGTTATGTCCAAGATTCACAATCATCAAATTGGGTAGTCACAAGTTAGGCTGAGTACAAGGTGTAAGCAATTTAAGACATAAAATAATATAATAATAAAAGAACATGCAAGGGGCAAGGGCATGGGGGCCAAGGAAGCAGGCGGCCAAGGCATGCGGTCCGCAGGACAAAATGGGATAGGAACTCATGCGGCCAAAGACTCATGCGGTCCGCAGGACGCAGGCAGCCAAGGACTCATGTGGCCAGACTCATGCGATCCGCAGGACCAAGGTGGTCCGCAGGGCACATGCGGCCAGACTCATACGGTCCGCAGGGTGCATGCGGCCGAAAACTCATGCGGCCAGACTCGTACGGTCCGCAGGACCAAGGCGGTCCGCAAGGCGTATGCGGCCGAGGACTCATGCGGTCCGCAGGACATAATGGGACAGGAACTCATGCGGCCAAAGACTCAAGCGGTCTGCAGGGTGCATGCGACCGAGAACTCATGCGGCCAGACTCATGCGATCCGCAGGACCAAGGCGGTCCGCAGGGCGCATTCGGCCAAGAACTCATGCGGCCAAGAACTCATACGGCCAGACTGCTCATCTTCTCCAAGAATCCGAGAGAGATGGCCTTGGAGTTCATAATTTCCAAGCTTCGTAAATCCTTCGATTTTAGTTAAATTCTGGACTCCAATAGGTCAAAATGGGGTAGAACAAAATTCTTTACAACATGGAACAACTATATTTTGAAAACAAGTAAGTTTGATAGATCAAAACTAAGAAAAACCAAAATGACATAAACTTAGATCTACAAGAAAATATCTACTAAATTAAAATAATGCCAAGTTCTAAAGTGTCATAGAATCATGTAAGAAAGACAATGGAACAAATAGAATTAGGTTCCTCCATGAAGCAAGTTGCACTTGCCTAGGGTTTCTTGGTAGGTGAAAAGATTTATGAGGAAGAAGAAGAAGTAATGAAGAGTAAAGGAAGAGAGAGAAAGTAGTTGGGAATTTATAAAAAGAGGGGATGGTTCAACATGTTGAACCAACCATCAAATTAAACCAAACCAAGCCATCCATAACAAGTCAAGTTGGACCAAACCAACCCAAGGTCAACCCTAGTCAAGATACATTAAGGCAAGCCATAAAGAAATACGGAAATACAGTAAATAAAATATGGGTCAAAATTCGTATACGTACACTGAAAATACATATAACAGAAAATGGGAGTGACACCTGCTCCAGCTCCTGCTGATGATCCAGATGCCCCTGCTCCAACTACTCCTGTTCCAGGCTTTGATCCGTACTTCTATTAGCTGTTCGATAACTTTGTTGCTATCTCTGAGCAACGTTATCAGCGCTATGATGAGTTTGTTACCCTCTCAGGACAACGTCATCAAACTTATTTTGATGCAGAATTCTGATACACCTCACATACATAGGTGTTACGGAACAACATAGCTGATCTTCACTGGAGCTTGGCGCATGACCCAGCACATCCAGTTCACATGATCCATCATCCCAGTTTTGCTAGATCGAGGTTTGATGATGCGACTACTTTCCAGCACTTTGATCCTACCACTACCTACTTTGTTCCTCATCCACCTACTGCTCCTAGAGATGATGACACACAGATGTGATGTGGGCTTCAGTTTAGTCGTTTTGGGTTTTATTTTGCTAGAGATGATGATCTTTGTAGTTTTTTTGTACCAGTCTAAACAGTTATAGTTGGACTTTATCTAGTCTCTTTTCATAGTCATAAACTTTCATAGTTATGACTTTCTATGCACCTTTGATGTACTTCAGTTCAGTTCAGTTTGATATATCAGTCTTTTAGTTTACTGCAACTAGTTCTACTTATGATGTGACTTGTATATTGTGCTTATTATTCTGTTTCTTTGTCTTTGTCTATGATATTTTATAAATTGTTGGCTTCACACATTACGAAAGAGCTACACATTCTGTGCATGACAAAGGGAGAGAAGAGCAATACCAAAATTTCAAAAATTCTAACGAGAACAAGTCATGTATATTATTTTAAATTTATATATTAGCTATATTTTGGTATAGACTCAAATTTGTCAATTAAAATGGGAGAGATTATTGGTCCATTGCCAAATGGCCACACCTGATTTTGATAATCAACGATAACTTAAGTTGATATACAAAATATACGAACTGCTGCTAACATTTCAGGATAAGTGAAAACAATATTGAAGAGCGTACTGTATCTACAACAAGCATTCAAGTCGACATCCAAAAGCAAAATGAATCAGAATTAGATCGAGTTATTTTACATTTTATTCTGTATTTTATTCTTTATTGAGTCTAGGACATAGAATGTAAAATCGATCGGGTATTACTAGCTTAGGCTATCTACAGTCCACTTATCTAAAAAGCCTACCCATTTATTTTAGCTCCACTTATCCAAAAATCTATAAAAACTATGCAAATTTGGTCCCAATATCTATATTCTGAATTGACAGAACTCAGATAGAACTCAGGCCGAGTTCGGTCCGAATTTGGTCCAATCAAATTCAAATATCAGTTGCCTCCAAATCTGCGTACAACGTTCGTCTATGAGATCTTCGCATCCGAACTCTGCCCGAACTATGCCCGAGTTCGGTTCCTAAAAACACCTATAAATAAAAGAGAAATTTTTATTTCAAAATACTCATTCACTCTTCTCTCTATCTATTTCTAAAGTGTTTTTCAGTGATCTAAAGCTTTCACATTCCACCTATACATCTCTTAGCCAAAGCCAGTAACATCTATTCGATTTAGAGTCTTTCGTTTACAGAGTTGTAAAGAGGTTTCTTAAGTTCAGAAAACATCTCAGTTTTCGGAGCCGGTCGTACGCTCGACACCAAACACGGTGTTGTGAAGTCGGTCGTGCACTTGTCACCAAGCACGGTGTTGTAAAAAGACTGCAAGCTCTTAATTAGCTTGTGAATAGTGTGTTATCAGCGGGCAAGAGTACCTGCGACTGGACTAGTCGTCTTAGAGGAAAACCAATATATACCGTGGCATTCACTGAGTTTGATTTTCTATCTCTTGCCGTACTTAAAATTAAGTCTCTTTTCTGCCATTTTCATTAACTGCTTTAAATTTTAATTGGTGATTATTTTCCCTGCACATGCACACACTCTATTCACCCCCTCCAGAGGTGCTCAACGTTCCTACAGGACGAGCTCTAGATGACCGCCGTTGGTGGTCTTCAGAGGGGTATGTACTACGTTACGGGATCCTACGGCACCTTTGTGGAGACGTAGTCATCCAGGGCCCCCTCTGCCAGTGTGCATTCTCCACAGCCCTTACAGGAGTCGGTCTGAGTGGAGGAACTTTGTCACGACCCGCACCCAGTGTAGGGGCACGAGAAGTGGTTACGTCCAGCCTACGCCGCAGTATCGGCGGTAGAACGCTGTCCTAGGTCACAACATCTAATACATCATAAGTATAACTGCACAAGATATACTCTCCGCTTGGAGGACAAATAGAAGGTACATCTCAATCACAATCTAAGGCAAAAATAGCACGATATCATAGATATAAAAATCTCAAAGGAAGTACAAACAGAAGAGAAATAAGTCTAAGTGTCTATACGACACAATAACAGCAACAAAACATAATACATCTTAAGTCTCATAGGACAACAACAAAGTAAGATAAAGCCTAACTAAACTAGTCTAGGCAGTAGGGGTGATATCATCAGCTAGAGCTGGGTCCTCCTAAGAGTCCAGCTCGCAAGTGTCGGCTAGGGCTGCTTTATAGTACGTATGACAGAAGTCCTCGGCGTCATCTGTAATATTTTTATTAGGTCCAGTCAGGACAGGAACGAGCATAATACATCTCACGCAGTTCATATCATGGTAGGAAATATAAAGCATGTAAAAGAGTAAGATACATGAACTGTAAGAAGATGTACACAAAAATAAGAGAGATATTTGTAAACCGGAAATATATACATGATAAGTAAGAACTGTAAGTGACTAGTGATTCAGAGCACAAGACGGTTATATAAACGGCACGATATTGCACACGAGTAATCTACAGAGGTTCACACGAGTAACTACAAGATTGATCACATAACCACTTCTACTCTCCCGTCCCTAATCAATACACAAGGATCCAGTTAATTTATGTTATTGCACACGAAGTATAGTTGTACAGGATAATCATGTGAGCATATGAGATACACGATTTCATACGATTTGTACACGAATAATACGAACACAAGGAGTACACAATGCCCATGATAAGTACATGAACACGAAATACCCGATGTATCCGATGAGGGGATAACATCGCATGAATGATCCATATAGTACTAATCCGTGATAACTAGTCAGCATCAAGTAAAGTAATCTAGAATATGATTATAAGTCCTAGCAAGTATGAAATGTTCAGAGAATGTACTCGCCTGAATCCGAGTGTCCGTGAGAATATAAAGTCCGAAGCGAGGTAACTGAGTCCTATTTAGAGCAACACAAGTCATGATGTATACAAAGTGATTATAATTTGAAGAGTACAATGCATCTACATGTTTCTAGGTTAGTCTGGGCCAAAGTCAACTCTTGGTCAACTCTGGTCAACTCTAAAAGGCAAACTAAGTCAACTCTAGTCAAATTTCAAACTAGTTAGGGTTTGGTCAACCATGCTCAACTAGTCTAAGTTAGTCTAATCTAGGCTTAATACGTCAATCTAGGTTATATACAATACATAATACCTACACTACATTCACATTCAATTTATATCTATTTAGAGAGTAAAGGGGTGTGTGCTCAAGTATAGAGTGTGTATGTGTGTTTGAAAGTGTAATGGCAGTGGTGTATGGTGTTAGAGTGGATAGTAAGTTATGGTTTTAGTTTAGGCAGTAAATTATACAAACAAAACCAATTTAAACCAACTAACCAACAACATGTATATAGTCATATATATATAGAGAGAGAGGGGTAAAGTGCATATGTGTGTGCATATATATTGTATAGCAGTAGGTAAGGTTCGACTTCTAGTTACATACATGCAAACACACATCCCAAAACCATTTTTCATGTTTAAGTTAAATCCCAGTTTTCCCTACACAACCAATTCCCAGGTTTTACTAAATACAAACCATTCTCAGGTTTAACAATGTTTCTCAGGTTTTACTTTTCAGAGCTTACTAACACATAACCCCAGTTTTCAATTAAGTCCCTTAATCCCAATTCAGTCTCAGGTTTTCCTTTTCAAGCCCAGTTTTCATGTTTAGTGAAATGTAAATTTACACACATTCATCTCAGTTAACTTACACATCCTATCAGTTCTTTTTAACATGCATATTTCGTATTAAACAATTCAAATGTGGTTAAACTTACACACATTTATCTCAGTTGAACTCCCAGGTTACATATAAGAGGTGCTCTCAGTTCACAGTTTAAAATATGTAACTATACTCAGATTTTAGTTTCATGCATGAACAATCAATCTCAAGTTTAACTAAATTACAAAACCCATTCTCAGGTTTAGCTAAATAGTTCTCAGGTTTTCACATAAAGGGAAAACTCAGTTTTAGTCTATACTGTTCAGTCATGCAATTAACGAAATTCGAATATACACCGACCCATTTGAATCTACAGTTATCTACATATCCTATCAATGTATTTATAACATGTACAATTTGTATTTAAACAATTTAAATTCAGTTAAAACACCAAAAACCCCAATCGAACACAGTATCAGAAAAATCATGTACACCACTAAAAATCCCAATTTCGTGTCAATTTTTAATTAATCCACAAATTCATATATGCAGATATGTCGAACATATCATACATGTTAGGGGGGTACTCGTGTCCATACAACTGGATACGAGGTGTCCAAACAGTTTAGAATACGCTAGGACACAGAACACACATGACAGTGTCGTACGATAGGTTCGGGGTCTCGTGGACGCGCCACAAGACACGTGGAGCCATGTGCTAGTGTCTAGAGTGAGTCTAGGTGTAGGGCTACACGTTAGACACACTGACATGTGTCCACGTTGTGTCGTGTCTCGATACGAGATGTGTATCAGTGGGGAAAATCTCGTGCGTACAGTGCAGTACAATTTCAATGCACCCTTAATTTCGTGTCCGACACGACACGAAGTGTCATAAAACTCAAAGGGGGTCTGTCAGTGATGATCCCCACCTCTGTGCCAAGTTACATGGGCCTACGTTTCATATCCAAGGAGAAATGAGGGTCGGGTAGCAGGGGAGCACAGAACCCCCTGTGCAGTGTCTCGTGCACAGTGTGCGTGTCCAGTTTGGACACGAACACAGAACGAAGTCACCTCAGAGTTAGGGTTTTGTGTTCCTCACCTATAGGGCTACAAATCCCTTCAAATAGAATTTAAAATTAGTAATAATAATTCCTATAAAGCATTTCATCGAATACCTATTCAAAAACATCGATACGTGTCCGATACGGACATGAAATGGATACGAATTCCTATCAAACTTGGGCTACACCTATGAAAACCCTAAATGGATGTATCTTTGTAAATAAATCAGGAATTCATTAGGGTTTGTAGGGTTTTACCTATTGAGAATTCAAACTCAATGTAAAGGGCACCGAAATGAGAAGTTCTTTCCACAAGCGATGTCCAAACGAGCTCCACTTCTTGCAAGCAAGCCCCCACTAGCCTCTACTTCTGAAATGGATCTCAATGCAAGAGAGTACCCACAATTTGGGGTCAATTTCGATAAAGGGAGAGGAATTTGGGGAAGAACAAGTTAGGGTTCTTTGTAGATGTAAAAAGAGGCAAGGTTTTCTAAATGATACTTTATAGGATGGGGGGATTACTATTTGTGGCTGCCACTAGATGAATTAGGGTTAGGTTTTAGATGTAGATGAGTGGCTAGGGCTTGTCCACCCAATTTTAAGTCCTCCTATTGGTCCAATTAGTCCTAAGGCTTTCTTTTTCACAAATATCCTAAGGGGAAAGTATCCTACTTAGAAATATCTAAATATTGTTAATCTTGTCATTTAGTAGGTTATCCTAATCTAGATTCTAAGCTCAAGGCTAACCTAGATTAGGCTAAGATTCTAAGTCAAGTCTCAACTAAACAATTAGCACATATTTAATTAATAAAATTTCACAATTACCAAAAAGTCAAAATGACCAAAATACCCTCAAGCAAAAAAATGTGGTAGTGACAAGTCTACCCTCCTTAAAAGAATTTCGTCCTCGAAATTGAAAGGCGAAACTAAAGGGATGAGAAGGATAGAAAATCATACCTCAAGGTCCAAAAAGATAAGGGTATCGCCTGCGCATCTCATCCTCCCGCTCCCAGGTAGACTCTCCTGGAGAATGATGCCTCCATGCGACACAAACCAAGGGTATCATCTGGTTTCTTAGTACCTTTCTCGTCGATCCAGAATCTCCACAGACTGCTCTGGATAGCTAAGAGTAGGTCCTACCTCGATCTCCGAATGATCGAGTACATGGCTATGGTCCGCCACGTACCATCTCAACTGCGACACGTGAAATACGTTGTGGACACCTACTAATGCAGGTGGCAAATCTAGCCGGTAAGCCATGTCACCGACTCTCCCGCTGATAACTAAAGGTCCGATGAAGCGCGGGCTTAGCTTCCTACCTCCACCAAAACATATGGTACCACGTGTCGGAGATATCCTCAGAAAAAATAGATCTCCAACCTAATCACAAACAAGGTCTCAAATTAACTATAATAATCATATACGATCAATAAAATCACAAAACAACAATCCTACTTCTAATCCTATCTCTAAGCTGTACCTCAAACTCCAATGGTCTACGGTGGCTATCGGCCCAATGCCGATGTCTGTCCTGCGCCATGCGAAGTCGATCTCTGATGAGCTTTACATTCTCGGCTGCATCCACCACTATCTCAGGTCCCAATAAAGCTCGCTTTTCGACGTCATCCCAAGACAAGGGTATACGACATCTACGCCCGTACAGTGCCTTAAACGGTGACATCTCAATGCTGGCCTGAAAACTGTTGTTGTATGCAAACTCTACTAAGTGCAGCTGATCCTCCCAGGATCCTCCGAAATCTAAGACACAAGTCTGCAGCATGTCGTCGAGTGTCTGAATAGTCCTCTCTGACTGTCCGTCCATCTGAGGGTGGTATGCAGTACTAAACTTAAGCTGAGTGCCCAAACTAGTCTGTAGACCCCGCCAGAAATGGAAAGTAAAGCGACTATCCCGATCCGAGACAATGCTCACCGAAACTCCATGAATCCTGACGATCTGCCGCATATACATCTCTGCTAGCCTCTCTGTAGATGTACCCACTTTAAATGGCAAAAAGTGAGCTAATTTGGTCAACCTGTCTACGATGACCCAAATTGCGTCTTTCTCTCCTGGCGTACGTGACAATTCCAATACAAAGTCCATCGTGATGTGCTCCCACTTCTACTCCGGAATGGGCAATGGCTGCAACAAACCTCTGGGCCTCTGCCTCTCTGCCTTCACGTGCTGGCAGACCAAATATCTAGCGACGACGCATGCTACCTTCCGCTTCATACCATACTACCATACATGCTCCCTCAGATCCCTATACATCTTATTTGCACCTGGATGCATAGAGTACTTAGATCGGTAGGCCTCCTGCATAACCTGCTCCCGAAGCTCTCCACTGGGCACACACAGTCTGGAACCATACCTCAATGTGCCATCCTCTGCAATGGTGAACTCCTCATCCACCAATCCTGCTCGAGCCTGCTCTCGGATGCACCATAGAGCAACATCGTCGAATTGAGTCGACTTGATCCTCTCCATCAAGTTTGACTGAATCTGCAGACCCCACATCTGCATCTCCACTCCTGGCACTAGCACCTCGATCCCCAGGCTCTCCAGATTTACTAGCAAGTGACGATTTGCCGTCAAATACATAGCTGTCCGATATCTGCTCAAAGCATCGGCAACCACGTTGGCCTTCCCTGGATGATACTGCAGTACAATTTCAAAGTCCTTCATCAACTCCAACCATCTATGCTATCTCATGTTGAGCTCCTTCTGTGTAAACACATACTTTAAGCTCTTGTGGTCTATGAAGATCTCCACACGCTCTTCGTATAGATAGTGTTTCCATAATTTTAGAGCAAAGATGACTGCCACCAACTCCAAATCGTGGGTAGGGTAGTTCTTCTCATACATGCCTAACTGCCTGGAAGCATAGGCAATTACCGTCCCATACTGCTGTAAGACACAACCCAAACCCTTCCCCGAGGCGTCACTGTAGATAGTGAACCCGCCTGACCCTGATGGCAATGTCAGAATTGGAGCTGTCGTCAACCGCTTTTTTAACTCATCAAAAGCGACCTGACACTCCTTTGACCAGATAAATACTGTGTTTTTTGGTTTAGCCTAGTCAATGGCTCTGCAACCGAGAGAAATCCTGAACGAACCTCCTATAGTAGCCTACGAATCCCAGGAAGCTCCTGATCTACGCGACTGAACTGGATGCTGCCTACGCCTCAACTGTCGCGATCTTTCTTGGGTCAACTGAGATCCCATCTCCAGTCACAACATGACCCAGGAAATCAACTCGGTCTAGGAAGAACTCATACTTCGAAAGCTTACCATAAAGCTCCTCCTTCCTGAGAGTCTCTAGAACCACTCTCAAATGCTCCTCATGCTCCTCTGCGGTCTTCGAGTACACCATGATATCGTCGATGAACACCACCATGAACTTGTCCAAGTACTAGTGGAACACCTAGTTCATCAGGTTCATGAATACCGTCGGGGCATTAGTCAACCCAAATGGCATCACCATAAACTCGAACTGGCCGTACCACATCTTGAATGCTGTCTTCGAGATATCCTCTTTCTTTACCTTCACCTGATGGTAACCTGTCCTTAGATCAATCTTCGAAAATACCCTAGCTCTACTCAACAGATCAAAGAGATCATCGATCCGCGGCAGCGGGTAGCTGTTCTTGATCGTAAGGTTGTTGAGTGTCCTGTAGTCGATACACATCCGTACCGTCCCATCCTTCTTCGGTACAAAAAGCACCGCTGCACCCTATGGTAAAAAACTATAACGGATGAAGCCCTTGTCCTGCAACTCATCCACTTGTTTCTTCAACTCCACCAACTCGCTGTTGTTTACCCTATAGACGTGCTGAGATATCGGCTCTGTGTCGGGCACTAAGTCTATAGATAATTCAACGTCTCTGTCTGGTGGTAGTCCTAGCAAGTCCTCCGGAAAGACATCCATGAACTCTGCTATCAATGGATGTGGCACTGTCTGCTCCTCAACTGAAACTTCGTAGAAGATTCTGCTGCTCTGCTCCGCCTTCCGCCTAGCGAACTCGAACTCTGGCTCTCCTAGCGAACAAAAAAGAACTCTGCCGCCGCGACAATCTATACTGGCATGGTGCCTGCTCAACCAATCCATTCCGAGTACTATATCATAGTTCGGTAGTGGCATTACGAGCAAACTTACATCCAGTTTTTGGCCTCCCAAGACTAGTCTCCGATCCTTGCAAATATTACTGACAAGGATAATGCCACCCCCGATCGTGATCTTGCAAGTCCTAGGCAACGATTCAGAAGCAAGATGATTTCATATAGCAAAAGATATTGACACAAAGCTATGGGACGCTCCAGAATCAAACAATGTGAAAGTGGAAAAGGAGTCGAGAAGAACAGAACCTATAATCAGATCTCCAATAGCCTCTGCATCCTCCGCTGCCATGGCGAATGCTCGCCCCTGCTGGCCTCCCCTGGCCTGCTGTTGATGTTGGACGAACCTCTGCTGCTAGGTCTGCAGGGCTGGTCCCTTCTGCTGGCCTACTGTAGCCTTGGCTCCTCCTCCTCCTCCTCCTAGCGCCGGACGAGCTGCTGCTATGGAACAGCCTCTCATCTGGTGGTATGCTGCTTCCTGGGGGCCTGCTGCTGCTGTACCTGCTAAAAAGGTGCTCGGCCCTGTCCCTGAGGCTGCTGCTAGAACAGCCTCTACAGGTGCTGCTGCTGGAAATGGGGCCTCTTGGTCGGACCCCCGCTGCTAAAGGCTCCGTGGAAGTCTCGACCTCTCTTCAGTTTCAGCCCTAGGTCGTCCTCTGCTACCATGGCTTCTGCTAGGATCTTCACAAAAGTAGCTTCCCGGTCACTCTTGGTCAAGGAGCAGACCTCCCTGATCAAGCCTCTGTGGAACTTCCTCGCCTTTGTCGTCTCACTCAGATCCTCAATAAATCTGCTCAGCCGACAGAACTCTCATGCTTACTCCTCGACGGTCTGGTTCCCCTGAACCAGACTCTCGAACTTCTGCTCTATGCCTCCCAGTGCTATATCTGGGAAGAACTGCTCCTTGAACAGCTTCTTAAAGGCTGTCCAAGTCTGTCCTTCGGTCCCCACTCTGGGGTCCGTCTGTCCCTCGAGGTCTCGTGGACACGCCATAAGACACGTGGAGCCACGTGCTCGTGTCTAGAGTAAGTCTAGGTGTAGGGCTACACGTTAGGCATACTGACATGTGTCCATGTTGTATCGTGTCTCGATACGAGATGTGTATCAGTGGGGAAAATCCCGTGCTTACAGTGCAGTACAATTTTAGTGCACCCTTAATTTCGTGTCTGACACGACACAAAGTATCGTAAAACTCGAGGAGGGTCTGTTAGTGATGGCCCCCACCTCTGTGCCAAGTTACATGGGCCCGCGTGTCATATCCAAGGAGAAATGAGGGTCGGGGAGCAGGGGAGCACAGAACCCCCTGTACAGTATCTTGTGCACAGTGTGTGTGTCAAGTTTGGACACGGACACAACACGAAGTCACCTCAGAGTTAGGATTTTGTGTTCCTCTCCCGTAGGGCTATAAATCCCTTCAAATAGAATTTAAAATTAACAATAATAATTCCTATCAAGCATTTCATCGAACACCTATTCAAAAATATCGATACGTGTCCGATACGGACACAAAATGGACACGATTTCCTACCAAACTTGGGCTATACCTAGGAAAACCCTAAATGGATGCATCTATGTAAAGAAATCAGGAATTTATTAGGGTTTGTAGGGTTTTACCTATTGAGAGTTCAAACTCAATGTAGAGGGCTCCAAAATGAGAAGTTCTCTCTACAAGCGATGTCCAAACGAGCTCCACTTCATGCAAGCAAGCCCCCACTAGCTTCTACTTCTGAAATAGATCCGAATGCAAGAGAGTAGCCTCAATTTGGGGTCAATTTGGATAAAGGGGAGGAATTTAGGGAAGAACAAGTTAGGGTTCTTTATAGATGTAAAAAGAGGCAAGGTTTTCTAAAGGATACTTTATAGGAGGGAGATTACTATTTGTGGCTGCTACTAGATGAATTAGGGTTAGGTTTTAGATGTAGATGAGTGGCTAGGGCTTGTCCACCCAATTTTAATTCCTCCTATTGGTCCAATTAGTCCTAAGGCTTTCTTTTTCACAAATATCCTAAGGGGAAAATATCCTACTTAGAAATATCTAGATATTGTTAATCTTGTCATTTAGTAGGTTATCCTAATCAAGATTCTAAGCTCAAGGCTAACCTAGATTAGGCTTAGATTCTAGGTCAAGTCTCAACTAAACAATTAGCACATATTTAATTAATAAAATTTCAAAATTACCAAAAAGTCAAAATGACCAAAATACTCTCAAGCCAAAAATGTGGTAGTGACAAACTTCGTCGTCAGCTTACTGAGCTGCGTGATGAGCTGTTGCGGAGGATTACGGAGCAACCCCAGTCTCAGCCGCAGACGGACGATGCGACGCTCACCATACGATTTGATATGCTCGAGCGCACCATTAGGGAGACGAGCGAGAGGACGGATCGTACCATTCAGACGGTGCAGAAGAGAACGGATCTTGCCGTTCTGGCAGTGTAGGGGTCGCAGCTGGCCATGGACGATCAGCTTTCGAGGCGGACGGCTCTTATGGATTCAACCAACTTTAGACTACTAGCCATGGAGCAGACACTTCCTGGTCGTGCGTCGGCATCCACAACGATTGTATCGGTTACACTGCCTCCTCCTCCTTCTACTGATGAGTCGTCATTGGTGACGTTGACCCCGGCGCAGTATAGGTTTATGTTGTCCTAGATGCGGGGACTGCCTCCTCCTTCTCCTGACCAGGCGTAGTCCTTTATTGGACCTATTTTCATTTGTTGTGTTGCCGATCCATTGTTGGGTCTTTATGTATTTATTTTATACATTTAGTGACAGTTTGTGTTATGTTGCGTTATTGTTGAAACATTACCAGACAAACTCTTTGATTCTATTTATTTGATTATTGGTAGTACATTTTTATAATTTTTTTCTATATTGGTTTACCGGTGTTGAGTGTTCTACCAAAGGGGTCGGCGAACCCAGAAAATTCTACGGAGGGAGAAAGCAAACAAAATCTTGTCATTTAAAATGTAGGTAGATTCTTGATGGAGAAAGCAAACAAAATCTTGTTTTTTTAATTTTTTTTAAGATTTAGCGAAGCTTAGCGACGTTTATCGATGCATAGTGACGCCAATGTACGTCGCTAAGGTGTATCAGTACGTCACTAACCTGAAAAGCAAACGTCGCAGAATGTCGCTACCTTGCAGACGTAGCAAATTCGACATGTCAGCAAAATAGTCAACTAACGTCGCTATTTACGTATCAGAACGTTGCTAGCCTGTGTCGGAGACGTCGCTGACTGTCGCCAGACGTCGCTAAAATCGTGACGTGGCAAACCCAAATTGTCAGATTTAACGTCACTAAACGTTGCCGATTACGTCGCTAAACGTTGAACTGGCAGCGACAATTAGCAACGAAAGATTACGTCGCTAATTAGCAACGCGTTGTCGGCAAACGTCGCTAGCCACTAAAATGCTAGCGACGTTTGGGCATCGCAAAGTAACGTTGCCATGGCGACGAACAGTGAAGAATTCTTTGTTAGCGACCATGTATTACACGACATGGATGTTACGTCGCTAATTTTGTCGCTAAACAAAATCAACGACGTTTTTTTTGTCGTTTAGCAACGTCCTCTGGCGTCGCTAATATGACTTATTTTGTAGTGTAATTCCTGTAGGGGAAGACAAAAGCAACTAGACCACAAATGTTAGTGCTCTTAAGCGTAAGAACAGAAAAGCTATCGACTCTTCTAACAGTGCGCCTATGTGATAAATCTACAAAAAAATATTATGATTTCCGAAACAGATTCAGATGGAAGAACGAACAGAATTTAGAGATCACTTGCAAATAAATTTGCTCTCTATTCTAATATAGCAACTGTTAGACGCAGAGATCTTCTTGCAAATAAATTTGCTATCTATTCTGACTTTGTAGGATTTTGGAGAATATTTGCAAAATATTTTTGCTCTCCTAATTTTCTTAGCCTACTCGGAGAATACTTGCAAAAATCAATTTGCTCTCATAATTTCCTTAGCCCACTCAGAGAAGAAGAAAAAAAAGAAATAAGGAAGAGAGAAAGGCAACTCTGCAAAGTGATAAGGATCATCGTTGCTCAAAGCAAGATTCGCCTTTATATAATCTGCTTCCAGGAACCAACAAGTTATCAAAGAACATCTGGAACGCTCGTTAGTCAACTTTTTGTGACTCGAACGGACTTCCTGGACTCAACGACCCTTTTCTCTCTTCTGTGGTGCATCTTAAAAAGGAGACCAGAGGGCTTTACTTATAGAGTGGAGTGAGACTTCACCTTTTCTCCTATCCGATGTGGGACTAAAATACCAATACTCAAAAATAGTATTTTATATTTTAGTTCATCTCACAATCAGCATAGTCGTGTGCCAGTCCCCCGAACACGCCCGTGCATGCACGAGGCATCCTGGAGTCCATGTACGAGTCTGAGTCAGAACGACAAAAAGCAACTTGCTTGCTTATTGGAGTTAATCCTTTTTTCTTCTAGGTAAATACCCCAAAATGACACCCACATGTGCCCCCACCACCACCCCCATGTGCACATCTCAACATATGCAAAGCAATATTGTAACTACCACTTTTCTAGAATAGGGGTATTTTCGTCTTTTCCAAATCTTGTACCAATTTAAATTTATTTTATATTAATTGTAATGATTTAATTTTTAGTTTTTCCATGATTGATATTGTTTTATATAAATAAATATAGGATATAATTAGTTGCTAGTTGTTAGCCACTAGTTAAGACTAGATGTTAGTGAACCCAAATGGACCCAACTAGACTTGTCATGACACCATTAGTGAACCCATTAGTTAGTCATTTATACCTATTTATTTAGAGGGCAATGAGTATGAAAAAAAATCCTTCTTTAGTTAATGAAACTAATCCTAATTAAATCCCTTCCTAAAATAAACCTTCATGACTAATTAGGAGGACTTATTAGACACTCACATGGGATTTAGGGTTAGGATTCTTG